>APFE031174779.1:88256-117694 GCA_000404065.3 Pinus taeda
TGTGTACCCAGAGATAAACATGTTTTTTAATGACTTTCTCTCTTTTTTGAAGTTTGACATGGAGAGCAGAGGTATAAGGCTTGACAAGGAGGATAATATGACCATTGATGGAGCCATACTAATTGCAGATAGTCATGGTGACAAATTTCAGTGTAACAATGCCTTGAGTGTTATTATTATGATTGTTTAACGCTTAGTAGGGAGATGAAGGGACAGTGGCTGGGAGCCAAAGAGCCTGAAAGGGAGGTGAACAGACAGTGCCGAGAGGCTTAAAAACCACTCAATGGCAGAATAGATGGGGATAGGGAGAGAGCAAGAGAAAGTATAAGACATAGAGCAAGAGGAAGCGGTTGTGTACTCTTGTAGAATTTAGGATTTCGAGTAAATCCTTGTTGTTCTTGTCACTGTTGTGTTGAGACTCTGTTTGAGCTCACACTTGTAATATTCTGCTCTTAAAGACATAATATAGAGGTCGAAACTGAAAGCTTGGACCAAGAAACATAGCCAGGGGGTCTAGTGAACTCCTTCATTATTTTGACTGTGTTGATGTGTGTTTATTATGTTTTATAACTTTTCATTGTCTGTATTATTCGTAATCTTTTCGATCCGTTGCACTAAATAATATAGGCGTTCCAACACATGAGTCTGTAATACCTTTTCTTCTTGATTTAGTATCCATTTCAGACCAGTGAGTTTGGTGTCCAACATCGACTAGAGACTGGACCAAAATGTACCGAGGAACCTGTTGTCCCATTTTGAGATGATAGACCGTGGTATCCCAAAATGTACCCACACTTGTTCAAAGAAGAGTTTAGTAGTGGCTTCTGTTGTGATATTATTCTTGTAGGCCGCCATAATGGCCATATTTGAGAACCTGTCGATGACCACAAAAACACAATCATTTCCATGCTTAGTTGAAGAAAGGCCCAACATGTAATCCATGGAGATGGATTCCCAAGGTTGACTAGGGGTAGGAAACAGGGTATAGAGGCCTTACTTCTTGATGGTCGGTTTGGCAATGGCACAGGAAGTGCATGATCTAAGGTACTTCCTAACATCCTGTTGAATATTCGACCAATAGAAATACTTATCCAGTACTACCACCATTTTCTCGACCCCGAAATGCCCAACAGCCTGACTGTAGTGTGCTTCCCAAATCATCTTGGAACACTTGCTTGAAGGAACAAAAAGGTGACCTAGGTGGCATAACAAGCATCTTGGAGGTGAAAATCTAGAACATTCTGACCCTCCAAGAGTGTCTAGTATGTGTGGCCAAATTCTGGGTTGCTTTTGTAGAGAAGTGGCCAATCAGAAGTCTCGTGCCCACAAGAGTTGAGCACGGTGGTTAACGCCATGATCGGTGGTCGACTGAGGTAATCTGCAACATTATTGGTGATGCCCTTCTTATACTTGACATTCAAATGGAAATGTTGCAGGTATGTGGACCACTTCTGATGGTGATCATTCTGCAATTTCCCTTAGGTCTTTATGAACTGCAGGGGTCAGTGGTCTGTCTGGATGATCGTTTCCTTCCCCAAAATGTAATGCTTCCATTGTCGGCAGACATGCACAATGGAATACATCTCTTTGTCATAAGTGGGATACTTCCGTACTGTGTCTGAAAGTGTCTCACTATGATATTCCATTGGATGCACGTGTTGAGTAAGGACTGCCCCAATAGCATAGTCAGAGGCATCTACCTCGACCTCAAATGGTTGTTACAACTCTGGTACTGCAACTACTGGTGCCGAGCAGAGGCGATCTTTCAACTCTGTGAATGCCTTCTATTGAGATTCAGACCAAATTTTTTTTGCTTTCGATCCTCCCTTGGTGACTTGACTCAAGGGCCAAGTGATATGAGAAAATCCCAACACGAACTTGTGGTTGAAGTTGGAAAGACCTAGAAAGCTGCGGAGCTCTATCAGAGTGGTTGGAGATGGCCAATCCTGAATGACTTGGATCTTGGCTGGATCCACATGCACCCCCTGTTCATCAATAGTGTATCCTAGATACTAAACCTGGGTCATGCCAAAAGTGAATTTCCCTAAATTGGCACATAACCTGTGTTGTCGCAGTGTTTGGAGAACCTGTCGGATTTGGTAGAGGTGCTCTTCCCAACTCTAGCTGAAGATTAGGATATCATCCAAGTATACCACTACAAATGAGTTGGTGAATGGCCGCAAGATGTCATCCATTAGCCTCATGAAGGTTGCAGGATCATTCGTCAATATGTAAGGCATAACCAACCATTCGGAAAGGCCCTCCTTGGCTTTTAAGGTAGTCTTCCACACATCGGAGGGTTCAATTGGTACCTGGTGATATCCTGACTTCGAATCGATCTTGCCAAAATATTTTTCCCCCTTCAGTTGGTCTAGGAGGTTATCAATCTGTGGGATCGGGTACGTATTATAGACAGTGATCTTGTTCAGTGCCCGACAGTCAATACAGAGTCTCCAAGTCCCATCCTTCTTCTATACAACCACGATCGGGCTCCCACAGGGCAATGAACTTGGATGGATGTGACCTTTTTGTAGCAGCTCCTGAATCTTCCTCTTGATTCCATCATTCTCCATAAAAGAGCACCAATATATTGGTCCATTGGGCAGCAGCACACTTGGGGTCAGATCAATGGAGTGCTTGACCTGACAGTGTAGAGGAACCCCTATGGGAAGGTGACGATGTCCTCGTACTCCTCCATGACCTTGTCCATCTGTAGTTGTTGTGCAGAGGGGACCTGTCTAGAGGTCGTGACCACCATCTTCTTCTTTCCTTGAGGGTGTATCATCAGGAAAACAAATTTCCCGGTTTTGGAAATGAACTTACAACATTGTTTTGCAGTAACCAAAGAGATGGGGGTAAGCGGTGCTACCTCTAGCATCCTGTACAACTTATTTCCTAAAGTAACAATAAAAGCATGGGGCCTTGATTCATACATAACATGTTGCTTCCACAAGTATGGTTGTCCTAATAATACATCACAAACTTCAAGGGGAGCAATGTCACACAATACCTCATCTGTGAAGGGCTTGATGTTGTATGGAAGGTGACATTGCTAGCTGACGCGAAGATCTCGTCCTTGGTGAAGCCACCCAATGGTGTATGGTTGTGGATGTGCTATGCTTGGTAAGCCCAACCACTTTAGGACCTCTTCCGAAATGAGGTTCTTTTGGCTCCCACTGTCGACAATGAATTGTAGCGGGGAGCCCTTTACCCACATTTAGGAGTGGAAGAGACACTCCTCCACCTCTGGATCTCCGGGTTCCTCCTTCTGGATCTTTGTGGTGGCCACGGTGGCGTTGGGATATGCATCGATAATCTACTTCCCTTTGTCATTCCCCTTGGCAGGTTCTGACTCAGAGTCAGAACATGCATCTGATTCTGAAACCTTTAGCTTAGCCACCAGTGACTGCTTGGCCCAACACTCACTTGTGTTGTGAGTGGAGCTCTTATGGAACTCACACCACTTTCCCGTGTCCTTTTTCGGCTTAACAACATTGTTCTTTGTTCTCTTCTTTGGCGGGTTGTCTTGGGCTGCTTCGCCTTGACTTTGTCCTTTGTTCTGCAGTTTGGGGGCACCTTTCCCTTGCTTTGGATTTGCAGATCCAAAGTCTTGCTTCTTCTGTTTAAACTTTTACTCGATCTTGATGGCATATCAATATACCTTGCTGAGCAAGGAGATGTTCAGGAATTCTATTTCTTCCTGGATGTACCTGTGCAAACAGCCACAGTATTTGAGTACCAAATTCTGCTCTGAATACTTGATATCCAAATTTGTGAGAAGGGTATGGAAAATATTGGTAAACTCCAGTACATCTTGGTCCCTTCCCTGCTGCAGTG
The DNA here is from genome assembly GCA_000404065.3 of Pinus taeda. NCBI lineage: Eukaryota > Viridiplantae > Streptophyta > Pinopsida > Pinales > Pinaceae > Pinus > Pinus taeda. Next base: position 92,094 of record APFE031174779.1, read on the forward strand.
TGGTCCACTTTATGTGTTGATCCTCATAGCTTCTGACTGGGTAGTACTGCTCCTTGATGGTAGTCTAGAATGAATTCCAAGTGGGTGGAGCTAAAAATAGTGAGGTTGTAATTTCATCCTTCTGCTCGCAATAGGTTTCCCACCAGTCCTTGACATGGGGGGTGACTTTGAGAAGAGCGAAAGTAATCTTTTCCCGGGTGGAAAAATCATGAACAGAAAAAAACCCTTCTAACAGATTTAACCATTTATCTACGGCATCTGCATCTATCTAACCCTCAAATATGGGAATGCCAAAGTTAACTTGTACCTTAAAGGGTGTGGCGCTTCCAGAGTAGATGCTGGAAGTAGTGGTGTTGCCCCTGGGTAGCTGCTGAAGGATTTGGGCAGAGTTGTCCATCATCGCGTTCCTTTGTTGCTCAAGGGCCTCTTCGAGAAAGATTTTGATAGGATCTCCTACCCCCTCATCTTTCTTTTCATCCAGAATGGGAGGCCATCAAGATTTACGAGGCTGGTCTTGCAAAGGTTTGACCAATTCAAGCCCTAACTCCTTATATCCAGACCTCGTTGGGGACATGCAAAGAAAAACAGAGAAAGAGTAGACCGCTCTGATACCATTGATCCAGATTTAAACAGGAACACAACAAATTACAGATATAACCATATATATAGAGATGCAATAGAAATAATACTTCATTTCATTATTGTAAAATATTGAAATATGCTTACAAACAGAAATGGAAATAAACTAGCTAGGGCGATGGTAGCTTATATCTGAGAAGAGATGTGGCAGCTACATGCCTCTAAACTATGTTACAATGAGGCTTGAAGGCCTATTTATTGTTGAGAAGCAATGGAAAATCCTAAACATCCAAAAACCTAACCCTAGAAGATGAAACACCAAACTGTGGGCCTCGTTTGGGTAAATTGGTACATCAACTTCCTGGGGTCGTAACTTTGGCATACAATCTCTGTTTGACGCACACAATATCTCATTATAAAGATATATCCGAGAGCTAAAAATTTGGGAAGAAAACATGTCCCATGTTTCTCTCAGTTTTCCCAAAATATATCGTTTAGGGCCTCAAAACGGTTCTAGAAGTTCAGGACCCGAAAAACTGCTAAAAATAGTAAACTATCCTACAATTAAGGAAACTGAAAAGCTGAAAGAAACAATGGTGGGGGTCCAAGTGGAATTGGTGGGTGGCCACCAATATCCACCTGGATCACTCCATCCCTAGAGTGGGGTATTCCACTAAGGTTGTGGCTGAACATAAGGTTTAAATGACTGGTTGGCTGGCTGGGAATGATACCGAGATGTATAGGACCAAGGAGGGGGTGTAGACCAGGAAGGATGAGCAAGGGGTCCCTAAGAAGTTATAGTTGTGGTTTGGTTGGGGTTCTAATATGCATGGGATGACCTTTGCATACCTTGTTGGTATGGTCTAGGCGAGGTCTCCTTTGGTTGATGTAGCAAAGCTACTCAGTGACCCCTTCAGCTCCTTGATATACATCTTTGAGTCTTGGTAAAGAAGGGAACTTGTTTGTGGAGTGGTTTTCTTTGTTGAAAATAACAACAAGAAATGCTAAAAATAGAAGTGCTAAAAATAGCACTGCTATAAATAGCATTTCGAGATACATTCCAATTTTAGTTAGTCCCTAAACTAAAATTGAGAATTAAAATTCGAATTTGATCTTAGCGGCTGTTTGTAAAATAATTAATTAATTCATCTTGAGTTAATTACTTGTAGGAAATCAAACATGAAGTCTATGTGAAGACATGCAACAGTTTCTCCATTGATTGAGGAATTTATCCCTTGATTAAAGGAGATGAGGATGAGTTTTACTTTGAGTTGTAGTTAGTTAGCCTAGTTATCTGAGTTAAGTCCAGTTAGATTAGTTCCAATAGTTTGTGGAACTGATTGTGAGTTCAGTTAGTTAATGCATGCATGCATGTAACTGCTGCACTTCAGATAACTGAATATTCTCACATAAATAACTCATGCATGTTAGTTTAGTTAGAGACCCAGTTGAGATCAGATGATGGGACAATGTACTATTAGTTGCAGGAATATTCCATGGAGGATATCTCTTGCATGCAGAAGGAATTCATTCCTTGGAGATTGTGCAGATACTTTTGAGTTTGATGAGTGTGTGATGAGGCCAATTCACACATGTGGAATCATTGGACCCCAAGAGAAGTTGCGCAAGGAAATAGGAGGCTTGGAGGGCTAAGGGAAGGCATATGTTGTGTCTATTCAGTCTATGAGCAACATTGAGGAATTGCACTGAGTGCTGGATAGCTTGTGAGCTAAAGCTTTGTGTAATCCAAACATATTTCCACTTGTATGATAATACAGAGATAGAGGTTTTTAGCTAAGGCTTTCCCCAGAGTATTATTTTGTGTTCATGTGTGGTTGCTTTCTCATTCTCAATTATATGTGTTCTATTTGATCTTGCTCAAAATCGATTAAGCTTCTGCAAGTTTGTTGTAGAAGTAGATCTTGTATTTTGCTTTAGTATATTGCATAATTTGTTGATCTACAGTGGGAAATTCTACATGTTATCAAAGCAAAGGTGATCGAAGTGAAGAACATTATACAAAGAAGGGAGAAGTTCGAAGTTTCAAGTTCCAGATTATAGAATTCAAATTCTTATCACATCTCAAATTTCCCCAATGGCGTTCAACGGTTTAAGACTCGAGTATGCCCTTGATGGAAGCTCAAACTATATAGCCTGGAAGGATCGCATGGAAGCAGTATTAGAGGACAACGGTCTAAAGGAGTTCATTGATCAAGAAGTCCCCAAGCTAGCAGCAGCTAATGCTACAAAATTGGCGGAATGGAAGAAAGGTGTGGCTAGAGAGAGGATAATACTTCTGGAGGGAGTTCGAGAGCACATAGTCTCGAGTCTCCATGGGAAGGAGACACTATTTTCAATGTGGAAAGCATTGAAAGATCTATATCATAACAGAAACGATCATAGGAAATTGGCGTTGAAAGACAAGCTTCGGAAAATCAAGTGTGAAAAGGGCGACACGATCTCTACATATATGAACAAGCTCACCAACTACAGGGATGAGCTTGGAAGTGTAGGGATCACAACAACTGATGATGAAATGGTGAGTCTTTCTCTCCTTGGTCTTCTTAAGAGCTAGCATAGCTTCCAAGACTTGGTAGATTGAAGAGAGAAACTGCCAGATTGGGAACGACTTTGGTCGGATCTGATGCAGGAGGAGATAAGAAGAAGCACCAGAGATGGATCTTCATCAAAGCAAGATGATGAATAAAATATAGCCTTACTGAGTAAGGCAAGGAATGGGAAAGTGAAGGCGTCCAATTCTTCCCATAGTGGGAAGAAGTTTGAAAAATTGAAAGTGCAATGCATTCATTGTCATGAGGTGGGCCATTATGCTACTAATTATCCATAGAAGAAATCCAAGAAGGGACCATTGAAGGGATCAGATGGTGAGGCACTGGCCTCGCAACTCAAATTGGATTTCTCTCTCATCACATGCATGGTTTCATCCATGGTGGGATGTGTTTGGTACCTAGACAGTGGAGCCTCTTTCCACATGTCCGACGACAAGAATCTTTTCAGTATCCTAGAGGAGAAGGATCTCCAGATGCGGATCGAGTTGGGCAATGATGGAAAGTACCATGTTTCAGGTGAAGGTACGTTGTGTTTCAAAGGGAGCATGGAGCTCCTCTCACCCTAGCTGATGTAAAATATGTGCCAGGTCTGAAGAAGAATATTGTGTCTGTCTTTATTCTAGAAGATAAAGGCTATGATGTAGTCTTTAGTAAAGGAAAGGTATTCCCGAGGCATATTGGTACTGGACAGACCAAGAGGATTGGGATTCAAGTAAAGAATCTCTACAAGTTGGAGGTAGATGACTGTGTTGCATTGAGTTCCAAAGCAGAGGTGGTGCAAAGCCAAGATGTTGGCGAGCTATGGCATAGAATATTGGGCCACTTGCACCATGGGCCCTTGAAGATCATGCAACAGATTTCTACTGGATTTCCCAAGGGAAAACTGGAGCAAACAGATACATACAAAGGTTGTACCTTGGGTAAGTATGCGAAATCTTCCTTTTCGGATCAAGACAGTAGAGATGGAGAAATCCTAGAGCGAGTTCACTCAGATGTTTGTGGACCATTCTCGACAGCCTCCATAGCTAAACAAAGGTACTATGTTATTTTTATTGATGATTTCTCTCGTAGATGTTGGATCTACTTTATGCAAAAGAAGGATCAAACCTTGTTGAGGTTTTGTGATTTTAAAGCCTTGGCAGAGAAGGAATCTGGAAAGAAAATAAAGGCCTTGTGTAGCGACAATGGTGGAGAGTATGTCTCCCAACAGTTTAAAGACTTCTGCGCTACAAAAGGAATTAAACGGGAGTTGACGGCACCCCATAATCCACAATAGAATGGGGTGGCCAAAAGGAAGAACAAATCAATTGTGGCAGCAACTCGAGCGATGTTGCATGGTCAAATCCTACCAATTCATTTGTGGGCCAAGGCATGCAATACAACAGTATACTTGTAGAATAGAAGCCCCCACCGAAAACAAGGAATGAAGAAACCTATGGAGGCCTTTTTCAGGAAGCGACCAGATGTGAGTCACTCTAGGATCTTTAGATCATCGGTTTATTGCCATGTGACCAAACATGCCTGGAAGAAGCTAGATCCAACAGCTAAGTTGGGGATACTTGTGGGGTACACTGATAGACCCCACAACTATCAGGTGTTTTTGCCTACCAGTCAGAGGACAATGGTATGTAGAGATCTGAAGTTTGACGAGCACAAAGCCATGTGAGTATCACTTGAGAGGGAGCTCAAGTTGCATGCAGAGGATCTAGGAGTGGAGACATCCACTCATGATGAGTCTTCCAGAGATGGGTAGAAATGCTTAAGGGAAGCTGACAAGTTGATGCTGGACGTGCGAGAGAATGTGGGACAACCATCTTCTCAGCGTAGATAGAGGAGGTCACCCGAGCGGTACACTGGTTACATGGCCCTGGTTGGGGAGTGTGTAGAGAACGAGCCTTGTTCATTTGAGGAAGCAATGCAACAACCGGTCTGGGTTGATGCTATGGTAGAGGAGTATGACTTTATCATTCAGAACAGTGTATGGGATGTTGTCCCTAGACCTCAAGACAAGTCAGTGATGAGTTCCAGATGGCTTTACAAGGTACATCAGGCAGCTGATGGCAGTGTTGAGAAACATAAGGCAAGTTTTATTGCTCGTGGTTTCTCACAGGTCGAGGGGATCAACTATGATGAGACCTTTTCTCATGTAGCAAGGTCCTCATCTATCAGATCGATGTTGGCACTATCAGCTCAGATGGGTTGGAAGATCCATCATATGGATGTGAAGACAACATTCCTCAATGGGAATATTGAGAAAGAGGTGTACATTGAGCAGCCGGAAGGTTTTGAGACCTTTGATTGTGAGTCACATGTGTGCTGACTCAAGAGGGCTTTGTATGGGCTGAAGCAAGCACCTCATGCTTGGTACACCAGGATCGAAAGCTATTTCACCGGGTTGGGCTTCACTAAGAGTGAAGTAGATGCGAACCTTTACCACATCATGGTAGAAGTTAAGCCATTGATCATTGTTCTTTATGTGGATGGTCTGATTTTGACAGGTGATGATCAGTTGATCAAGTCTTGCAAGGAGGAGCTTGCAAGAGAGTTCGAGATGAAAGACATGGGTCTTCTGTACTACTTCCTAGGCATGCAAGTGTGGCAGAAATATGGGGAAGTATTTGTGTCTCAAGGCATGTATGACAATGAGATAATTAGGCGATTCCACATGGAGAAGTGCAAGCCCATGCAGACTCCTCTAGCTGGTAACTGGATAAAGGAGGATGCTACTTCAGGTGAGGTAGTAGCTGTTACAGTTTATCGACAGCTTGTGGGTTCACTAGTGTATCTAGTGAACACACGACTAGACTTATGCTTTGTGGTGAACCAACTGAGTCAAACTATGGTTTAGCCTACCAAGATGTTTTGGAAGGAAGCGAAGCATGTGTTGAGATACCTCAGAGGCACATCTCAGTATGGATTGTGGTACAAATGGACAAAGGGAGTGAAGCTTCATGGCTTCGCAGATGCAGATTGGGTAGGGAGTCCATCAGATCGGAAGAGCACTTCTGGAGGAATCTTCAACCTTGGTTCAACTGCAGTTTCCTTGTATAGTAGGAAATAGAGGACAATTGCACTAGCTCATCAGAGGTTGAATACATGGCTGCTAGTCAAGCAACATGTGAGGCCATTTGGATGCGGAAGATTCTAGTGGGATTTTTTGGTCAAAGGATGGATCCAACTGTGATCTACTGCGATAACCAGAGTTGAATCAAAATCTCTGAGAATCTAGTATTTCATGACAGGTCCAAGCACATTGATATCCGATACCATCATCTTTGAGATTGTGTGGTGAAGAGGATCATGTTGTTGTTGTATGTTTCGACTGAGGAACAGGATGCAAATATTTTGACGAAGGCGTTGTCAAAATGCAAGTTCGAGTTCCACAGAGATAGGATTGGGGTGACTGATAATCCCTTTCTTGTTGAGAAGGAGTGTTGAAAATAGCAACAAGAAATTCTAAAAATAGCACTACTATAAATAGAATTTCAGGATACATTCCAATTTTAGTTAGTCCCTAAACTAAAATTGAGAATTAAAATTAAAATTTGATCTTAGAAACTATTTGTAAAATAATTAATTAATTCATCTTGAGTTAATTACTTGTAGGAAATCAAACATGAAGTCTATGTGAAGACATGCAACATTTTCTTCATTGATTGAGGAAATTATCCCTTGATTAAAGGAGACGAGGATGAGTTGTACTTTGAGTTGTAATTAGTTAGCTCAATTATCTGAGTTAAGTCCAGTTAGATTAGTTCCAATAGTTTGTGGAACTGACTATGAGTTCAGTTAGTTAATGCATGCATGCATGTAATTGCTGCACTTCAGATAACTTATTATTCTCTCATAAATAACTCATGCATGTCAGTTCAGTCAGAGACCCAGTTGAGATCAGATGATGGGATAGTGCACTATCATTTGCAGGAATATTCCATGGAGGATATCTCTTGCATGCAGAAGGAATTCATTCCTTGGAGATTGCGCAGTTACTTTTGAGTTTGATGAGTATGTGATGAGGCCAATTCACACAAGTGGCAGCATTGGACCCCAAGAGAAACTGTGCAAGGAAATAGGAGGCTTAGAGGGCTGAGGGAAGGCTATGTTGTGTCTATTCAATTTATGAGTAGCATTGAGGGATTGTACTAAGAGCTGGATAGCTTGTGAGCTAAAGTTTTGTGTAATCTGGACATATTTCCACTGTATGATAATACAGAGATCGAGGTTTTTAGCTGAGGCTTTCCCTAGAGTATTCTTTTGTGTTCATGTGTGATTGCTTTCTCATTCTCAGTTATATTTGTTCTATTTGATCTTGCTCAAAATCGATTAAGCTTCCACAAGTTTGTTGTAGAAGTAGATCTTGTATTTTGCTTTAGTAAATTGCATAATTTGTTGATCTATAGTGGGAAATTCTACATTCTTCACAGGTTGAGCAAATCTTAATATAGTTCAATAGACATTCGTTCCTAGGATGCCTCCTGGTGCATCTAGGAAAAAAGATGGCTAGGGCTCTTTCTGCTTCCTCTTGCTTCCTTTTGATGTTCATGGTGTCCAATTGCAAGGTAAGGGTTTGCGGCATATCACTTTTGAAATATTCCAGCATATTTCCAATTTCACCCTTGATGGATGAGTTGGAGGATGATGTACTGGCCATAGGTTGACTACCCCTACCCTTTTTCCTAGTTGCCCTAGAATGGTTTCTAAACACAGTCTTAATATCCTCATAGGGTAATTGGTAGATATCTCCTCCTATCATATGTAAGGTATCTACAAGATCCTCCTTTACTCCTCTAAGCAAGAACAACTTCAGTGGCTCAAGGTCAAGTATGCACCTGGCCCTTTTGTAACTGAGCTGGAATCTTTCTTCATAGTCTTCTAAGTATTCATCTTGGCCTATGGTCATCCCAAAAATCTCTTCTTTAGTATCCTTTGACCTACAGTAGTTCCTATATTTGTTGTTAAAAGGCTGTTGCATTTGAGCCCAAATTTTGATGCTATCTCCAGGTAAACCCATGAACCAACGCAATGTTGCATCCTTGAGGGTAGATGGAAACAATTTTAACTTTTGCTCATCATCTGTATAGTCATAGGTTCGACATATAACAACAAACTCAAATAGGAAAGTGTCAGGGTCCTCTGTGGTTATGCCATGTAAATGAGGTAGAGTAGAGGTGCTTATATTCTTCATCTTAGTGTCCCCATTGGTCTCCCTGATGGGGAAGGCACCCTCAATTCTCTCTCTATTACCTCTGTCATTTCAGTTTTAAGCCATTGGTTCAGTAGGAATGGGTTCTTCCTCTTCTTCTTCCCCTATAGGTTCCTCAAATAGGTAAGGTTGCTCACCTAAAGGGTCTTCCAATTCACTGTCACTGAATAAGAAAGAAGGTTGACTGTTGGATGTAGTGGGGGTATTTGACAAGAATTTCCTTGAATTGTCCCTATTCCTACGAGACATGAAAGGAAATGTTTTTGTGTTGGTTTTTGTAAGATTTTTTGTTTTGTTTTTTTTGTTTTGTTTTGTTTTGTTTTGTTTTTTGTTTTTTGTTTTTTGTTTTTTTTTTTTTTTTTTTTTGTTAAGCTGGAAAGTACTCTGTAGAAAGGAAATTGTTGATTGAATGACAAACCACTAACAAGAAAAACTACTTGCTGAATTGAAATTCTACTTGCAGAATGAAATTGGTGATTGAAGGAAGATTACTGAAAGAAAAAGACTACTTGCTGAATTGAAATTCTACTTGCAGAATGAAAAGGAAAGAAGATAATGACAAATGAAAGAAAGGAAGCTACTAACAAAGAAACTACTTGCTGAATTGAAATTCTACTTGCAGAATGGAAAGGAAATTAGATAATGACAACTGAAAGAAAGGAAGAAACTAGATTACTTTTGCAGAAATAAACTAATGGAAGAAAATTGGAGACCAGAAATAGAATAAAGTAGTAATCACATTCTACTTAGACATCTCCTTGGAAATGATGCCAAAAAGTGATGAGCCTAGGTATTGCAACAATAATGCTACAACTCCCAGGGCTACCGGCTTTACTTATTAACCCAGGGTTCATACAAACTTGGAGGTGACAGTGCTATATGCATAAGTAGAAGTGAAGGTCCTCCCTATTGTCACTGTTTATCTGGCAAGAGACCCCAGGGGTTCCAAGCCAAACTTTTATAGGGTCAGAAGAAGCTTGATTCTTTGATGGAATAAGAGAAAATCTATTCTAAGAGAGAGATACTCTACTGCGGTAATGAAGAAAACAACATGCAATGATAACTCACATCATAACCTAATTAACCAATTAAATAACTACGCTAAGCAGAATTGATAAATAAATCACTAACCTAATACTGCTATCTAAGTTGCAGAAGTAAAGAGCATCAAACTATACTAAGGTGCAAGCAAAGAAACTTAAGCTAAATTGGTTTTCAAGCGGAAGAGCAATCAGAGGTCAAAATCAATGAATGAAGGACGTAAGGAAGCAGTACTGCATAAGAACCATTGGATCAGCCAACGAACAAAAGATGAGCAAAAAAGATCTTATCGCGAAGGCTTAAGTGAGTAGATGGATGAATAGGGTGAACGCACATGATGAACGACTGAGGTATTATCACGAAGGTTAAGTGGATAGATGGATGAATCAGACGAACGAATAGGATGAACAACGAAGCTCTTATCGTGGAGATTAAGTCAAGAGATGGATAGACAAGATTAATCAGAGGATGGACGATGGAGATCGTATCGCGGGGAAAAGAAACTTGCGGAAATGATGGAGTGGGTTTCAAAGGTAGTAAGTAGTTTCTCATGTGCCATTAAGGATGTAAGATGTATTTTGAAATTTCATGCGATTAGCCTAACTGCACGACACGTAGCACGATAAAACCACTTTTCTTGCGTGCTCTCGCACCGATAACGGTCATGCAATAATCCGCGTGAGATTTCCCAATATCCGTCAGATCAGGCTAGACAGATCAACGGTGGAGATCGGTCAAGCTAGTTGGCAATTAGGTGATGTGATAGCCGTCAGATCAAGCGAGGCAGATTGACGGTGGGGACTTAAAGTGCATAAATTAAGTGGAATACTTCACGCGAGGTGGCAGTTGGATAAAAAATGAATTAGACGGTGATTGGGAATGTTTGTTGTGGATTGGACGGTAATGAAATGATGCATGAAGAACGTGTTTTAGGCAGTTTCAAATGGAAAATGACAGAAAAACCAGTGAGGGTGGACAAGTAACTGCATCAAACTACAAACTCCATAGCTCATGTGAGAACCAGAAACCTGTGTTTTTGGGGTTGCTGAAGGGTCTCTTCCTCAAATCGTGGTCCCATAGGGAGGAGATGAGGTCAAGACACCTGCGCACAACCTTATGGTGATATTTTCCCTCTAACTACACCTGTGAACTAAAAGAAGGCACAAATGGAAGTAAACTTAAGCACAACTGATCTACTCTACGCTACTGTAATGAAAATGCATCTATTTAAGAAAATGAACAAAACCAGAAAGCTACTTAAGTAAATGAACAAAACAAAATCTATGCTACTTAAGCAAATGAACAATTAAAAACAAGAATCTATGCTAGAATACATGTACAGTAAAGAGGAGCTTTGGCTGCTCAGGTTGGGTCCTAATCCAAGAGCTACAACCCTTTGAGTTAACTCAATGCTGGCTTAAAATAGAACTCATATTTATTATAAAAACCATGGATTACATAAAAAACTATCACAAGTCTTGTAGCTCGGAAATAAAGTAGAGTTTTACAATAAAAATCCGAATCCTACTAAGGTCCTAAGCCTCTCTACTTATACATCTGAAATCTCCAAGAACTTCCTTCCCATTAGGGAGGCTTGGCTCCCAACTCAAGATAAATTGGTTTCTGTACCTTTCACTTGCTCTGTTGGCTTCTAGTCCTCAAAGTGATGGTTGTTTGCACTTCGAGCTGATGGAGGAATATTCGAATGTAGAGGTAGTAAATGAGGAGGATTTACCACCTACAATTACTCTCCCTTGTCCCATTCGAGTTTTTACAAAGGCATTTTCCACAGTTCCTTGCTTTTATCCTTTATTCTTGGATTTTCCCTTTATTTTATCATGTATTTTTGCATTACATGCACATTAGACCACAAAGAAAAATATCCAACTCTAACTCATTTCATAAACAAAATATAATCAAAAGTATGAAATAAGTTGTGAGAATAGTTGGTTTGACTAAGCTAGAAGGTGAGTTAAGGCCAATTAAGGCCCATATAATTACCCAACAATGAGGCTCATCATATACCACAACAATGAATATGTATGGGTGCAATACATCATTCTTTAGTCTCATAAATTTAGCTAGTGAATTACACAGACCAAATGGCATGACCAACCATTTATGCAAATTTTTCCTTGTCTTAGATGTGGTATTTTAATTGTCTTCTTCTTTGACATGTACCTAGTGGTTTCTCGATTAAGATTTGACTTAGTGAATTATTTGGCATGTTGTAACTCATCTAACAAATAATTGATCCTTGGTAAAGGGTATTGATTCTTGGTGTACTCTTGAAAAATTTCATTGGTGTACTCTTGAAACGTTTCATTGGTGTACTCTTTAAAACGTTTCCCTTGACTTTTTAAAAAGTAATTCCAATAGATACATTGGTCCTCTACATACCTATTATGGTATAATTGGGACTTAATAAGGGTCTTGAAATCCTCCCACTTAGTTAGTGGTGGATCACCCTCTATCCTAGGTGTCTTTGTGTGACTTTTACACTAGGTTAATGCATGGCCCTTTAATTTTAGTTTGGAAAATGAAATATTCTACTCTTCTTCTATATGGTGGGAACATAAATAAACTCTAATTATTGCAATCAAGGACTCAAGTTTACTAGATTGATCTCACCTTGGTGTGGCTTGATATTCAAATTTAATTTCCATTTCAAATAAGGATTGTGAAGGGTAATAGCACTGGAACTTGGATGCTCTTTCTTGGGCTATTTCCTCAACTCCTTTTCTAAGTCTTAATTTTCACATGGTTTCCCCTCTAATATAATATTTGAATTAAAGCTTGCATCCTCCCTCAATAGTGTGATATTTATTTCTATAACTACCATGAGAACAACCATATTATGAGAGTTGCCAACAACTTCCTCTTTCAACCTAGCAAATTTCTCTTCTATTGAATCTCAAGGGTTTTCATAAATAGACTCATTTTCCATGGATGGGGTTCTATGATATTTTTCTTAATCCAATTCCTAGACCTTGTAACTTCCCACAAATACTTCTAAGAAAACTACTCTAGTACTAATACAATCTATAAACTGCAATGGATATTCCATAGGAATAATTTGTCATAACATATCTTATAATATTAAAAAATATTAGACTATGCAAATTATGTTTTCCTTAAATCCAAAATTAATTAATTACTGCCTTTGCTTGAATATTATGAATTGACAAAAATACAAAATCGAAAGAAGAATCAAAAGTATACACCATCCATACAAACAAAAACAAGATTTATCCTAGGAAACCCAATACGAGAGAAAAACCGACTAGAATGTGAGGCCTATTCTCTTCTCTCTTTGCTTTAGTTATAAATTGCACATACAAAGGAATGAAAACTTGTTATGGAGTTACATTTTGAAATTGTGGCCTGTATTAATGCTATGTTAAATCATATTTGTTTCTTAAGCATGGAACAAGATACAATGCTAAAGAATGTAACCCTTTCTCCTCGTACCACACTGGTATTTAACACAACCTGATAGTCATCTAGGGTTAGGGTTTTGACTTCTTAATCCTCAATTTTGATAAGGTTTTGGACCTTCTAAAATATTCTAAAAATTCCACACGTGGCTAACCCCGCATGTGCGAGTAATTAGGGGTTGACATGGCATCCACTCATACCATGGTTGTCAACAAGGTATGTAAACTTGTGGAAGGCATAACTTTTACACAAGAGTGTTGACTCGAGGTGATTTTTACCCCATTGTAAAGCCATCAATGCCTATATTGACATAAAAGGTATAGACATAGGTTTTAGATATTGAAACCCCAAAATATTCCATTTGATATCTAAAAATGGATTCAGAAGGTTCCAGACCGCAATTTTCCAATCAAGGGTTTGACACTAAAATGGGCCCTACATGTCAATTCCTCCAATTTTTCCACTTAAAAACTATCAATGATGTAAAACATATTACGTGATTCTCTGACCCAAATAATTTAGAACTGAACTGATGACCTATTTGTGATATCCACCTTGAAACTAGTCATTTCAAAGTGATTGAGTTAACCACCCCCCCACCCACACACACATTAACAAAAACATTTCATTTTATGGATGGAAAATTCAAAATAAGCTCAACCCACACTCACACACTTAAGAAAAGAATAGGATTTTTCAATACCTTGTAGGTGTCACTACAATAATATACTTGAAAGTCACAATAAAATTATTTTATAATCAATAACCACATTTTGAAAATCCATGGAAAGGAGGAGCATGCCCATCAAGGTTCGTATTTGGGTTATTTTCACAACAACCAATCAAAGTTATCAATATACCATAAATTTTCAAACTCATAGTTGTAATTTTGTGCGTGTGTGTGTTTGCATCCCATGGGTTATATCATTTGGTTTAAACTCACTATTTCAAGGTGTAGTTAATTGTGAGGTCTTTGGTTGAGATTTGAGTCCCACTGATTCTTGTTTGGACAAAAACCACTATTATGGCTAGTGGTTGAGCTACCTTCTATCTATATATTTAGAGTAAAGGATGGATCCTATGACTTTTTTATTGGAGAATGTGTGTGTGTAGATAGATAGATGGATGGGTGGACGGAAAATCATTATTGTCGATGGAGAAGAAAGTAAAGATCAAAGGCATAAAAAGAGAGATGCTAGGGTTTCTTCAAGGGAAAAAAGGCGCACTTCCACTTCTCATTTAGTTGGAATTCTTGCCTTGGGAAAATGAATGGTTGATGGTGTCAAGGATTTGGTAGAGAATACTATGATAAAATACTTTTATGGTGCCAAATATTAACTCTCAAAATTGATAGAATGAGTCAAGTCAACATGGCTGGCTATAGCTAAAGGCAAGGTCAAGATTACCCAATTACAAATGGGTTTCTTTACATTTATTTTCAAAAATGGACCGAACAAGGAGGTGATTTTGATTGGGGTTCACTAGAAATATGCATATTATAGCTTTTTTGTATTACCTTGGTGTGACTTCTTATATTTGAATCATTCTTGGAAGGATAATTTTCTCACATGGGTTCATTTTTTTGGTTTATCCTTGCAGTTTTTGGGACCAAAATATCTATAGAATACTAAGAAATTCGATTAGTATGTTTTAAGATGGGTCTTAAGAAACCCTTGAAAGAAGGGAATTATTTAGATTTTGGATTTGGCCCCTGCCATAAGTGGTATTCTATAAGAAATATTACTTCAATGGGATGATCAAATTCAAGGTCAAATTGTAGACTATAGAAGTATTCCATATTATTGTAGGTTTTTTCAAGCCCATGGTAAGCTATTTTGTGATTGTCTGAGGAAACATTAGTATATACGAATTGAATTGTTTGAAGACAAAATGGTGGTGTCAAGAACATCCTTAAGGTTTGTCCACGTGGATATTTACCTAAGTAGCAAGGTATTATTTTCTATCAATGGTATGGAGAAAGGGACTAGGCTTAAAATTTAATACCAATTTGTTGGGGAGGATACTACCTCTCATAAGGTGAACTTGTGGCACCTCCTTTAGATTATCATAATGAATCTAGGGAATTACATACTCAAATTACTGTCACACTTATGAAAAATATCTTTCTACCTTAGAGGTTAAGATTTTGGATATCCATAAAGGTGGAGAGTTCCAATTTGGTCAATGGGAAGGTGAGAAATTTTGATAGATTATAGGGATTAAGTGGAAACTCAAGGATGATAATTTTTTTTAACTAATAAATCATTAGGTGTAAGCCCTTATTTCAAAATCAAGGGTTAGCCCAAAAACAAGGAGTAGGAAAATATTGGTTAGGGAGACTAAGAACATGTTATGGAAGGGAGATGAAGTCATGTAGTGGAGTATGTAGTGGTTCATTTTCTTAAGGAATTGTTTCTAGTCTAGTATGGAGCACAATAATATCTTATATTGTGGTTCCTTTTATGTTGGAAGAGAGCTTAATCTTCCACAAAGCATAGGGATTAGTGTTGATGGTAAAATCATTCATGTGGGAATGGATTTAATTGTCAACAACACATTAGATGGACTCTCCCAACTTATTAAAAATGCAAAATCCTTTTCACAAGCGTCGAATAGTGATTTAATTAAAATGTTTCCAAATCTAAAGGTCGAGGAAGTAAAGGATTTAATGGGTTGACTTTGTAGAGAATATATATTTCTCCTTCCAGGCATGCTGCTTCTCTATGTCTTGGTTCTCCTAGCCTAGAATACTCAAGTACGTAATGTCAATACTTAAAGTTGGTAATGGGTTTTTCTATTCTAGTGTTTTTTTCTTTACTTAGATATATTGGTCGACGCTCAATGTGAAGCTTGAACAAATGTGGGAGAAGATGATCATTTTTTTTTCTTTTTTCTGAAGGCATGATTTCCTTTCAACTTCTCACCTTCTAGCGTATCTAGTGTAATAGTGGCAACCAATCTTTCAAAGTTATTGATTCTTCAGAAATTCTCATTCTAGTTATATATTTCCGTGTGTGTGTATGTGTGTATGTATACATATACATATACATATAATTGGGATGAGAATTTCTAGAGAATCAATAGCTTTGAAAGATCGAATGCCACTATTATACTAGATAAAACTATTTCATAAATGCCACAAACAGATCGGTTAAAACATGTCTATGGAGACTTCAACCCATGCAGTTGGGGAATGAATTGCTCACCAAACCACTCTAGCTAAGACCCTTTGACTAATTAGTAGTATTTTTTCACTATGAATTCTTTGATGTAATTACTTTATGCATAGATGTTTTCCAACATCTATTTAAACAAAGGTCTACTAGCTCTTGTATTTATTAAGATATATTTAGAGATTATCAATTGTTAATGGCTTTATTGGTTGTGTTCTTATGGCTTTTCAAAAAATGATTTTTTTGGTTAGTATATTTATTTTTTGATGTTCTAGAATATTCAATCTACAACTTGTTTTTTTAATTGTATCCTCTTTACAATGTGATCCATGTATTTTTCTCTTTGGATCAATTTTCTTGATTTTTTATTAGTAAGAAATACATGCACTTCCACACCCACACAAAAACCTAGAACAATTTTGGCTCATGATTATTTTAACAAATCACACATACATACACACATGTTTAGATCAATCTTGACTCAATATCTTTTTAGCATAGAGAGATTTGCATCTCAATTTTAGTTTAATCTATCTACATTTGATTTAATAGATCTAGAGTTAAGATGAATCTACACTCATATTAAATACCAAATATAATTTAATTATTTGAACAACCTATTGACCACCTCCATTATTACTTAATGACATAGTCTAACAAATAGATGAAATGCTTCTTTTTGAGATACCTTTTTTGGACAATTTTGTCCGAAATCCCCTAGTGATTTTTAAGAATCATAAGTTTAAGTTGTTTTATTTGCAAAGCTGGAGTGTATCATGGGTTTTTTAGGGTGTTAAATGCATTTTAAACCATAAAAAATCACAATTTTGATCAAAATTGTGTTGCCATTTTCTTAAGAAAAAAAAAAACATTTTATGTATTAATTAGAATTACTCCTTAATAACATTATCCTTAAAAAAATAATATATATTATACATTAAAAAAAATTATATAATGATAATATCATAATAACATAAATTAACTCAATATAATATTAAAAAAATAAAAAATAAACTATCTAATTGATGTAAAATGTATGACAATATCTATACCTAGATCGGGCCTAGAGTATGCCCTAAAACTGTTTCTTCTTGGCTAAGAGCTCGTCTTCCTTGGATGTAAAGAAACAGGGTAACGACCCAAGATGCACATGGAATGAGTGAAAGTCTACCCCCTTACAGACCACCATTAGGTTATTCCAGGTGGAGTGTTTTTCCTTGAATAACGGTGATGAGTCAGCCTGCATTTGTGGATAACAACTAGAGATAATTGTCCTCACTACTCGTTTGACAATTGAGTTATGATAGGTTTTCCCACCTATGAGAAAAAAATATCCATGCCTATAAATCAAAATACTAATTTCGCTTTATAAAAATAAAAGATAGACATAGTCTAACTAATAGAGGAAATGGTTTTTTTTGGGCGAAATCCAACAATACAATATCTAACGAGATTGTGATTTATTGTTGCTTAAAATACATTTTTGAATGCACAAATGAATTCAGCACCCTGAAAAAGCTCGAGGCACTCAATCTTTACAAATTAAACAACCTAAGTTCATGAATTTTAAAAATATGTACTGAATTTATGTTCATGAGTTTTAAAAATCTATACCGAATTTTGAACAAAATTCACTAGAAAAAATACTCAAAAAAAAGTTATTCATCTATTAATTAGACTACATTGGCGTAGTCTAACTTATAGACAAAAAGCTATATCATCTATTAATTAGACCACATTGGCGTAGTCTAACTTATAGACGAAATAACCTTTTTCACCTGAATTCATTAAAATTTAGCAATACAATTTCAAGATATTTTGTTGTTTAAAATATATTTTGAATGCATAAATAGATTCAGCGCCCTAAAAAACCCCAACAACACTCAAATTATACAAATTAAACAATTTAAACTCAAGTTTTAAAAATCTCGATCAAATTTTGATTAAAATTAACTAAAAAATAATTATAAAAAAATCATTTCATCTCAAAATTAAACTAAACCCTTAATAAATATACACCCATTCTTTTAAATATATCTTAGCTCATACCCATTCTCTTAAATATATCTTAACTCATGTCAGTTTTCATTTAGTAAAAATAAACCCAAACTAATAATTCATCTTGGTCAACAGATCCTCCCTTCCTCGGTCACATAGCATGAAGGCGGCTCCTATTTGTGCGACCATAGAAAATTTAATGCCCGCTGACATGGGCGGTGTTTAACACCATATGACACCCCCGCGCGGTTTTTTTCTCTCTCATCACCGCGCGGGGATGTTATATAGTGTTAAACACCGCCCCATGTCAGACGCATTAAATTTTCTATGGTCGCACATTTAGCAATTGCCTAGCATAAAAACCTTCATTCCTCAAAGTTATTAATTAGTTTCTGAGCACAACTCAAAATTTAACTCTATCAAATCTCTTCAATCCCGTTCCCGTTCCCGTTCCACTTTAACTATTTTTTGTTGGGAGTTGTTTTTTTCCCTTCTAAATTTCTAAATTAAATAATAAATTTCATTAAAAATATCTAATAAATAATATATTTCATTAAAAATTACGCACAAACCTCGAATGAATTTTCCACTTATTAAGTCACTTCGTATAAAATATTAAATATCATAGCTAATGAAAACACACTCAAAAGTTTTCATATCAATTGTCTATTATTTTGGCCTTTCAGAATTTTGATTCTATCATTAAACTTTCAGTTATTGTGTTGTTCACATAACTTTGTAATCCTGTAATGAGTATAGATTTATTTAAATAAAAATTTAATATGAGTTCAAAGATTTATATATTATATATAATATATTTTAAGAATTTTATATTATTTAAATATTTTTGTATAATTTTTTTTAATTGAGATGAACGAAAATTTCGAATTTAATGAACGAAAAGACAACATTAATATATATATCTAAACTGTAAAATAAGCCTCTCAATTCAATTAGTTATTTTAACTTTACAATTTACTTAATTAACTTTCATTTTAAAAAATCAAATTAAAATGTCATTAATAATATTTTCCTTTATTTATTTTATTTCAAAAATTAATAAAATGTTTTAAAAATAATTTTATAAATATAATAGTTATTTTTTTAAAAATAATAGATATACTATATATAATTCATTATTAATCGGTTTACTAAGATAAGAGAGACTAAATAACAAAATAAGTAATTGCAACTATTTGGGCTGCGATTCGGTTTGGCATGAACCTTCTCCGGGAGACTTCAATTCTTTCTGCTCTGCAAAAATGTCGTGCTACGAAGGAAAGTGTGGGTGTGGTTCTAGCTGTGGCTGTGGCTGTGGCTGCCAGGGATGAAAAAGAACCCTTGATCTTTCTTCTAGTGAGAAGACAGTGGAGGTGCCGTTATTTGTAGCCACGACTTCTGACATGGGGTATTTTGAGGGTTCTGCTATTGTTTCGGGAGAGAATGGGTGTTGCGCTTCTGGCGGTTGCAAGCAATTTGTAGCTAAACTGGTTTCTTTGAGCAACAAATATGGCGAGAAAAGGAATGAAGACAACGACAAGACTAGATCTGCTGGCCAATAAAATATAGGATTTGAGGCTTGGGACAATTTGTCCTACACATACCTGTTATACAAAACAGAATCTAATAGCGTAGATCCTGAAAGGCTTCTGCAAGGATCTAGATTGATCTCTCTCACCATGGAAGGGCATATAAACCATAGATCTGCCAAGGAACCAACATATCTGGCACACAACAGACCAAATAATCCGCATCAAACCCAGATTGGGAGGCATGTTCACCAAAAGCCTCCTTTTTGCCCTGGATTGTAGCACACAACTCAGATCTGGGGGCATGCAGCTGCCAAGATACCCCTTTGGCCTGAACAACAGGCCCAATGCGCAGAAGAAGACCAAAATGGCAAGCAAAATGGGTGCATAAACCTCAGATCTTCCATTGACCAAATAGATCTGGCGCTCAACAAACAAAACAGTCCACACCAAGCCCAGATCTGGAGGCCTGCTCATAAAAAGTCTCCTCTCCGCTTTGGATCACAGCCCCAAATCATAGATCAAAGCCGGCAATAGAGAGATGTGATGATTGTGCAGGAACAGGCAAACACCTCAACATTGGAGTGTGAAGCATCTACACCTGAAATGCTCGAAGGTAGACAAAGTACACTCTTTATCAGATCCATGGAAGGGAACACTTTATGCATCAAGATAGGGAGATGGGAGGAGATAAAAGCACTCAAACAGAGGATACAAGAAAGGATTGGAATCCCACCCTGCAAACAACTCCTGATCTACATAGGAAAAGTTTTGTAGAAGGAGCACAAGCTAAAAGAATACGACATAGGCTACGATTCAACCATTTGTCTTAGCACAAGACTCCGCGGAGGCTGTTCCGACACAAGCTCAAAAGGACCTGTTTCCTTCAAAGATGCAGTAAAAGGGAAGATGGAATCTCAAGTGGAAACAGAATAGCAAGCTACAACCCCTGGTGCCTACATTGTCGAGCAAACAACCCAGAACCTTGTATTAACAATCGCTGTACCTAAGGTAAATGAAATACATGTTGATTATTTATCTAAAGCAGTGATATGCAGGTTTAATAGTTTTTGGCCCAAACCAAAAGCCCTTCATCAATGGATTTATTCCATATGGACAGAAAACTGCGATATCCACCTCTCTTCAAAAGGGTTTTTTTATTGTCAAATTCAACACAATAAATGACAAGGAATATGCATTGAACGAGGGACCATGGTTTTGGGGTAATGCAGGACTTTTTATGACATCTTGGTTCCCGAAATTTAATCCCAACACCATGGTGGTTTCCAAAATGCCTGTGCGGGTAAAGTTATACAATTTACCCCTGCACTTTTGGCACATCAAAGTACTAGCAGGCATTGGCAATGCTTTGGGAAAATTCTTAAAAGTAGACAGTGAGCGCCTCTCCAAGGAAATCTACACATTTTCCAGGATCTGTGTAGAGGTTGATCTCAGTCAAGGATTACCAGACCACATCCTCTTACTCCACAACGAAAAGAAATGGGCCTAACCACTTGATTACGAAAACACTGCCTTCAGATGCTGCATATGTTGTCAAACTGGTCATCTAAAAAGTGCGTGCCCACAAAACAAAAAGACAGGAAAAGAAGACAACCACCAAAGCCAAAAGCATGACAGTTTTCAGCCACATGGACAAATGACATAGAAGAGGAAAAAAAACATAGAAACTACCAACATATTCCAAGAAGCAGAATATCCAGGAAATAATCCAGACCTCAGCAAAAAAGGCCTTCTACACAGCCCATAAAATGATGAAAATCAGATTGGGTCTGCAGTAGTGCCAACCAATCCGCAGTAGCAAAGGGAGAAATTCATCCGAGGACAAGAAATTGGAGGCAACAAGCGAGTACACTCTACAGAAAGCTCAGATTCTGAAAAAGAAATTCCGACTATCACAAATGAAGCACAAATGTCTATTGTAATAGCCACGCCCAACAATGAGGGTTTGTTGAAAGTGGAAAAAAAGAAAGGTAGGAAAGCATAGATAGACAATAAATTATTTTAGATTGTGTTCCATCAAGACAAATTTTGATAAAGCATATGCTATTTCAGCATCTACAACATGTAATTTTACTCAATACGAATCAAATTACGATTTTTCGATAAAGGAAAAAAGATTTTTTTTTTTTTTCGAAAAAAATAAAAATACATTTAATTGATAAAATTAAAAAACATGTAATATACTTGTTCGAATGCATAGCTATATAAATTAGTAAATACGTAGACGATAAAAACCATATTAAATTTAAATTACATTAGGAATGCTCGAATCATAGCTTCTAAGATATAGCTACTTTGACATGCAATAACGAATATTTAATATTTGTGGAGCAATGCGTGTCGCTTAGATTAATATATGGAATTAATGATAGAATTTAAAGGGCTTTTCTTCATTTCAAAGTAGGACCTAATAAAAAAACATTTCTACATCAATTAATAAGAGTAAACTATTTTAAGTAAAATATTGCTTTTCCAATTTTTTATAACAATAACACCACCACCGTATTATAAATATAAAATAAAATCATAAATACCTAGTATACTTTTATTATTATTATAGATTTATAGTATTTTAAATGACAAGGTAAAGCTTTAGACAAATTCAATTTTTTTGTTCACATCCATATAAGAGATGATTTGTTTTATATATTTATATGATATTAAGTGAGTATTACACCTTAGATTTGTATCTCGACCATATCATAATTCCTATCGCATATATCTAAGGATAATGTAACAATCTCATTTTGAATTTTAGGATTACAGTACTTAATTATGTTATTATTGTTTGTAGCGGTGTTTAAATGTCATTATAGCAGTAAGTCAATATAAATGATTTAAAAAATGATGTATATATAAATATTTCTTTCATAATTAAAATTTTTGAGCAATCAATTAGGAATAAGAGCACCAATACAAACTATGATACCGTGAGTGGGAGCTAGTGAATGGGTTATGGGAAATTGAAAATGACTACTATTGCTAGAAAACTTCACGTAAAGAACTACATAAGAATTTAAATTTGAAATCTTACTACCTTATTTTTCGCCATCCCATAATTCATTGAATGAAGTAATAAATAACTAAAGTAAACACCGTCCACATTTATGGGGGATCTGAGTGGTGGTTGTGGAGTACTCTCAAAATTCATTAGAAAACATGGGAAAGTAGCTATCTCATATTTCATGAGTTGACTCATGAATGGTGTGGGAGAATGGGGAAAACCATGTGGATTAGACATCCATGAGTTCATTTAGACAATACACACAGAGATCAAAGTAACACGGTTGCTTGGAGCAGTAATTTCCTGAGCAAGGAGATACCATTTATGGGTGGGAAGTTTGTTGGACTATTCTAAGTGTTTATACAATTTAGTGGGTGCCTAAATATGCCCACAAAAGTGTCAATTGTAGTTTGGAACATTGCTAGTGTGTTTTGGGTTCTCTAAAAATGAATTTTGCATGTCCATTACTCACTAAAGAGCTCTAAAGCTTAGTTGAGTATTGGGAGTCACAAATTTATGTGGGTTGAACTAGTATGATAAGTAGCGGGGAAGGAAATCAGAGAGAAATTGCATAGTGGTGAAGGGATTTATGTATTTCTATGCTTGTTAGTTGAGACACATCTATAATTTGTGTAAATGTAACATACATAACCCTTTAATGCCTGATTAAGGATGCAAGGTATCCATACCTGAACTCTAAGGTTACTTTTGTCCGAGATGATTCAGAGGCTATGCTCATCAAGACATTTCCAATGATATAAATTTTATCCAAATCTGAGCTTTGGATCCAAAGTTATGGCCAGTCGCATATTTGTCCCTTTGCAATGTTAGAGTTTTCACCATCCATGTGGAAGACATGTGGTAGTTTTTTTGCCCCCATGTCCTCATCGTATGAAACCAAGCCACATCAACATGCCACGTTAAGATATGACATCGACCTACCACAACGCATGCCACATTAGAATCTGCCATGCTGGCATGCCACGTCAGAGCCATATGGGGTTCCATTGGTATTAGGAAGGAACCCTAAAAGATGGTGTCTCGACCTACCGATGCCTAATAATTGATATCCTAATATCTAATAACATGAGGGCTAATAATCTAATACCCAATAATGAACATTAACTAACCCTTTTATTTCCTAAGTCACCATACCTCTAAACTAACATAAAAATACACTCGCAACTCTTCACCTGATCCAATTGACAAATTTCAACTGATAGGAATATTAGTTGATAGATGTATCAAGGTCTATCAACATCGATGGTTTGCAATAGAGGTTACTTTATCTACCACACATCCCTGACACCTGATACTCTGATAGCCCAACTAATAACTTCCACAAATCCATTCTTTCTTTAATTAACATTTTGTGCACCAAACATAAATGACAACTCTAGTAAAGATGCTCTCTTCATCCAATAATGGACCATCAATTGTTGGATTTAAACATAGTTATTATATGGATGTTCGATATCTACTAGTATCGAGTGTTCACATTGTTTGTTTATTAAAGTACCACCTAATGTCCTACTCTTAACACTTTGACAGTTGAAGTCCTCATATTTGATTGATAGTTTGTTGAATAATGAAGTATGATATCCATTATTAGATAAACATCTTAGGATCTATTAATATTAGGGAATTCATAATGGGGGTTACTCAAAGTGTTTCTAACTGTCGACACCCAACATCTCAACAACTTGATATCATATCCTCTACTCCTTCCAACTAATCTCCTTGTCATATTGCCCCACCATACCATATAACTAAGGGCCAGGGCCAAGTACCCCCAAACCCCAACTTTCCAAAACTTCACTAATAATCCCCCAAATTTGAACATCATCCACAAATTTTTGATACTCCTACTAAGTTATCATATCCTCTACTCCTTCCAACTAATCTCCTTGTCATAGTGCCCCACCATACCATATAACTAAGGGCCAGGGCCAAGTACCCCCAAACCCCAACTTTCCAAAACTTCACTAATAATCCCCCAAATTTGAACATTATCCACAAATTTTTGATACTCCTACTAAGTTTTCATGTTGGTTTCAGAAGACTAAATTTGACCCTAAAAGGGTAGAAAATTTCCCAAAAGCTTGTAAAGGCTTAGAATTCTTTTCTAGCCTATGAAGGCATCCCAAACACTATTTTCAACAATATATGTCCATGGCCAAGTGTTCTCAATTTCTTTAAGCTAAATGAGAATTCTTCTCATTCCTTTGAAGTTGAATGCTTTAGAATTCATTTCCAACAGATATGCTTAAAGGCTAGTATTTTGGCTTATCTGTTGAGGAAACATGTCATCTCAAATATTAATAGAATAACTAAAGGTTTCCATCAGCTTCATAACATATTTAAGAATTAACATTTATAGATTTATCAACTAGGGATTTTATCACACTGATTTCAAAGTCTCCAATCTAAGAAAACTTCCAAGTATTCTCATTTCCAACAGGAATATAACATAGTTGCTCAATTTTGCATATGGATGAATAAAGCCAAGCACACTAACAAAAAAAAGAAGAGCCTTAGGTTCAAATCAACCTTTATATTCTACTCCTTAACACAATATATATAAGAACCATTACAAGTAAACATACTTGAAGGAATACTTCTACATATAGTATTATTTCTTATAAGTATTCACAACTAGCAATAAAGCATATTTAAAACAATACTTAAAATTCATCATTCATACAGACTCAATAACCCAACATGACAACATTAATGAAGCTTTAGACAAAGAAAACCATTTCATTAAAGATAAATAGATATAGTTATTTGAGTCTCTTTAAGTTTTTCTGGAAATTGAAGAAGGGAAAACCACTCTCCATCCAATGATAGGCTCATTTACACTACAATATTTCTTACAGTTAACCACTCCCAAGCCAAACCTAATTCCTTAAGAGTAATTCTTGGTGGGCCCTAGTATTGTAGCAATAATGCTGCAACTCCTGGGACTCCCTTCTTTAATTTTATCAACCTGGTAGTTCGTAACAAACTTGGAAGCAACAGTGTTGTATGCACAAGTACTAGCTC
>APFE031174779.1:125844-140723 GCA_000404065.3 Pinus taeda
CCTAATCTGACCTAGATAACAACAAAGGAAATGAACAGAAGTCTATTTGCAGCGAAATCATATGAAGTAACTATGCAATTGAGCAATCATGAACCTAAGCATGCAACCACAACTAATATCAACTTCGGCAAATGAAAATCTAACACTAATAATTGCATGGTGAAGCAAAGACAGTGTTTTTGGTGGCAGCAAGGTCACCTTGGTCCCAGCTCATGATTCCACTGAGGGACAGGTGAGATCCAAGGTGCTTGATGGCCTTTTTCTGAAGATTTTCTCTGTTATTGACCTATCAAGTAATCTGAACATGAAAAAGCCTTTAATCATCAAAAGCAACCTAAATAACAAAACAAGATTTAAATCTAAATAGTAGATTTTATTCTAAGAATGCAACAAGGACACATAAAAGTAAACAAAGGAGGTACTGGGCACTTGATATGGGCCCAACCCCAAGAGCTACAGCCTCCTAAGAGAGATTAGAGCTAGTGCAAAGCTGGATTCATCTTTATTGATCAAAAGAATAAGTACATTCTAAAAATTGTCCACAAGGAAAACTTGAAAATGTGCTGAAATGCAGAGCTAAACTACTGCCTAAAAAATGACTAAAAACTGAACTACAAACTAGCTAAATTCTACCTACAAAGTGACTAACTGAAATGAGTCCCTAAGCCGTCTTATTTATACAAATTGATGACCCCAACAGTCCTCCTAAACTTTAGGGACTCGGTTGCCAAAACTTGTAGTTAACAACAACTTTACTAGCCCTTGCTCGGCTGCCCTTGTGATAATTGATTTGGTGGCCCTTGAACTCGAGATGATGGTGGAGAATTTCGAAAGGCCCATAAATGAAGGGGACACCTTCCTACAAATCCTCTCCATGAATTTGGCTGCCAAGTGCTCATTTAAACCTTTGATTTTGTCTCCAAATTGATCAAAAAGACTGCATAAAGCACACATTAGACTTGTTGGCATAATGGCTAACCCAATTCACTCTATTAGCATAAATATAGTAAAAAACATGCAATAAACTAATGAGAATGGTGGATTAAGTCGAATTAGGAGGCTGAATGAGCCCATATAATTATCCATTTTTGGGGCTCATCAATTCTCACACAGGGTTCAACAAGATTCAAATTAAGGTAGAGATCATAAAGGTTTCTCTCCTTCATATACATGTATTCAATATGCTTATTTTCAACTATTAAGCTAGGGTCTCTTATATTTCAAAGTATGGCCACATTGGGCTTACACAACACAAAGGCATATCGTTTGTAAGTCAATATTCCCTTGGTGCTACCATTTTTAGTTTTTTGTGTGTGCATATATTCAACAAGATCTTTTATTCATTCCAGGTGGTAGTCTTTCTCTAGCTAAAGGTTTGCACATTGACTTCCCTAACCAACCTGGTAACCCACAGCTCTACATGAGCTACGACGTCTTAAAAGGATTCATCTTTCACCATCTATCTAGATCCATAGACATAGAATCTAGTCCTCGTTCACTCCATGGAACTCAGGTTCATACAATATCATATTTCCCTATCCACAACCATCCTTTACAACTCTCTGACATCTCTACTCACCCACACACAATGCAATTTTTTGTTTTTCCTACTCTCCATTCACCACTCCCAAAATCATATCTCACCAAAAAAAAATTCCCATAACCCCATTCACTCTTCTTGCTATGAGCATTTGGGTTCAGTCCTTGGGATGTGTGGCAAACTATAATTATCCAAAATGGGTACATGGCCCATACCTGTGGAGTAGTTTGGTACCAATTTCCCCCATTCTTCTCATAAATTCTAGTATTTGGGTAGCTCAACTGCCATCTTAGAAATCTTGGCAATTAATTCAAGGTAAGAGAGAAAAATTTCCCAAATCTGCATTACAGCTCCTATCTGAGGCAACATGATCCATGTTGGTTGCTCTCTTCTTTATATTTATCAATACACTAATAAAGAGTTAATATTTACATCAATTGAAATATGAAAAATTATCCATTCTGGTCACCCCAACACTATTAGTCTTAATTACATATTACAAAATTTGGGGATAAAATGGGGTGTTATAGGAAACCCAAGCTCGACAAGTAGAGGAGTTCTCTAATGTTTTTGTTTTTGCAAAGGATAGTTTCCTACACCCCCCTCAAATTTATGTGTTTTTATAGTTTACCCTCGTGATACCATAACTTGGCTAGTGGCGGCTAGTTGTAGAGTGGATTGCTGCAACTCAACCAATGGTTGTGTGGAAAAGGATCCTTCCCAAAATGATTTCCATCTTGAAATTTCATATAAGTGTTGCCTATGATTCCTATGATTATTTCTCATTTTCTCTTTGAATTTTGTTGGTTCAAATTAAAGATGAAAAATGTATGCCTTTTCTTAGATGGAATTTAAAATGTGGAATAGATGTTAAACTATTATATATCTTTGGTTATAAGGTTTGTTGTAAGTTCTCAAGAGGATTGTCATGTTGAAGGTTGTTGCATATTTAGTTGTGTGTGTGTGTGTGTGTCTATATTTGTATGCCTTCTAAAAGGACTTGCTTGTGGGTATTAATTTGCACAATTAATGTATTATTGAAGTTTCATGTAATCTCAAGATCATAGTAATTGTGACTTAAGTGGTTGTCTGTAATTCTCTTAAGTGGGAGATTATATTAAGGCCTTGAACCATATTTATTACCCTAATTGACTTACTAAAATTATGAGAAAGATGAACTATTTCAAGTCTTCATAGAGCATTGGAAGATAATATATTATAATATTTATTAATAAATAACCATTCCTAAAATGTTAATTTGTTTAGGCTAGCTTTGGACCCTTAACTAATCTTACCATTACGAAAGATTTTGAGGCCTTCCTAATTGTAAATTTAGAGCTATTGCATACTGACAGAATTCAAAGTCAAGTGGTCTCAAAATATTGCTATAGTATAGCTCCTGAAAAAGATTTGGCCAACACTTGGTCTTTGAGGTCTAATTTGTTATGAGCTTCCAAGAAGCCTTAACCTATTCTATTTGAGCTAGAGTAAAAATTATCACTTATAATGTATTAATAAGGATAAAACTCACACTATACCTTAACTAAATTCACTCACTACATTTCTAGTATGGATATTTGATGGTGTACAAACTGTTAGCTAATTCCTCCTTTATGCCCATAGTTACAAGGGTAAGATGTGGGTTTGGTATGGTTTGGACAAGAGTTTGTATGATGAGTTAGCCTCTCTTTTAAAAATTCTCAATAATACCTGTATAAGTGTAAGTACATAGTTAGAGTAAGGATATATTAATATGTTTCCCAAATATTTACTTATATATACCAAGGGTTAGTATAATTAATATAGACATGATAAATCTAGTAAAATTTTGGTTACTATGAGGGAATAGTGAAAGGTTTGCAATCTTTAACTTTCTAATAATAGAAAATTGTTTACTTGGATCTAAAGTTGCATTTGAGTTTAATATATCTTAGCAAGAATGTATATTAATCTGAGTTTACAAGAGCTTTGGGAATAATTTGATGTCTAAAGTGGATAAATTAATTACATAATCATTATATATAAGAATATGAGAATATTTATATACATATAATTACTTATAGTCATGGATTTTCCATGTATGAAGAAGGGGATTATGGGTGAGAATTTTACTCAAAGTGTGATCATTTGGAGCTTGATATAGATTCTATTTGTAAATTTGATTAATTCCTACTATGGAGATAATCCTCTTTAATGATTATTATAACTTCTCTTAAGTTTGATGTATTAGGAATGAAACCTTCACTATTGACAATTTGATGAACTATCTGAAGTTTTCAAAGATAAACTTCTTGATTTTATTGATCATAGGTGAGCGGTAATATTTATGGAATCATTGATGGTATTGACAATAGGTGAATGGATTAAGGGTTTCAAATGTAAAGGTATCCAATTTTATCAACGATTGGTGAGACCTTTGAACATCTTGGAAATTTGCACATGGTTTTTTATTTTCATGTAGGAAATGGTTTGGAAAGACTAGAATTTTTTTTTTTTTTTTTTTTAAATACCAATGATTGGAATTTGACTTAAAGGTTTCATTCACTTACTCCCAATTTCACTAGCCATCGATGATTAATGGTTGACTTGAAAGTTTCATGATTGGGTAAAGTTATGAATTTCCCTACAGTAATTGGGAGCCATTGACATGAACCAATAGAAAGGCCAATAATTTCAAATGTCAAGCCTTTTGATTTTGCCAACCATTGACACTTTTAAATTTTCAATGTAGGTAAATTTTAATTTAATATTGTTGTGTTAATTAAATTTATTTATATTATTATAATATTAATTAATTGTATAAACATAAATGTAGTCACTTATTGATTAAAGATTAATTTAATTAAATATAAGGTAAATAAGATTGGGCCAGTAGATGGCATAACAGGATTAGGTGGCCCTAGTGTTGACATGTCACCACCCTTAGGATGACATGTGCACCTGGGGTGCCATTCCATCTATCATGTGGTAGTTTCATAGTAAATATAACATGGCACCAAGGATGAAAATCCTCAAATGACCATATCTCAATGATTTGGACTCATATTTTAATAATGTTTATACTACTAAAAAGGTCTTGATGAGACGATGTTGGATGGAGATCTTGGAAAATATTTGTGGGTTTAATAAGAATAGCAAAAAATTGGCCTATTGTATCCTTAATAAGGAGTTAAGGGAATAAATAGTGTTATAGAGTGGTATCAGAGCCATCACTTACAACACTTGAGATGTATGGGCTCAATAACTTAATAATGTCATTATTTCAGAATTGGAAAATACAACATAATTATTTTTAAATGTTTAAGATATCAAACCTTCAATTGTAAAATTTGGTAAGGTATTATGAGATTGTTCCTTATATGAAATTTTTATACGATAACCATGAATGTTGTGATAATTTCTAAATGTTGAGTTTTACCCCATGGCTATTGTGGGTATGTTGAGATGATTGTATTGAAATCGTACATGCAATTGTAATAGATAAAATGGTAAACTTGTATGGACTATACCAAACTATTGCTAATTAATTACGATTTTCACAATAAAAGATTCTATGTATATGGCATCCTAACAAGGAATGTTGAGTATGAATTGCAGCTTGAGTTGAGTCTAATTTTTAAGATGAAGTATGCCCAAAGGAAGCATTATCAATGCTAAATTTTTGCATGAATTTTGATTATGTGATTGGACAATAATGATTTATTGTCTTGGCACATAGAATATTTAGTGAAGAGAAGATACATAAGTAGCATCGACATAATACGACAACACCACATGGAGGAGAATTCACATATCAAAGATGAGGAGTTAAATGAGAGGAGGGTTATAGAAATCCCTCTAAATTTGGTGAAGACAATGAAGGGTTTAAGAGGCTTATTATAGAACAAGAAAATAAAACTGAATTGGATGAAGTGTTGTTGTAGATTTTGTCAGAAATAAAAAGTAGTTGTAACAAGGAATGACTAGTAATAATGCAGAGAGGTATCAACCCAAAAAGAAACATGAAAGTTAGAGTAGTCATATTAAATTTGAATGAAAGTGCTTCAATTTGGTGGGAAGACCTCAAGAATGTCAAGGGATCCTTGAGAGAAGGATGGTATGGAAGAAATTTCAATGATACTTTGGGAAGAAGTACTGGTTAGAAAAATATTATGATGGCAAGATCAGAGAGTTCTTGAACTCAAGTTGGGACAATAAAACATGGATGATTATGTTAACATATTCATAGAGATATTAAGGTATGTGCCA
This sequence comes from Pinus taeda, assembly GCA_000404065.3. NCBI lineage: Eukaryota > Viridiplantae > Streptophyta > Pinopsida > Pinales > Pinaceae > Pinus > Pinus taeda. The sequence continues at coordinate 131,633 of APFE031174779.1, forward strand.
TACGTATAGTATGAGAAAGTGAAAATACAAGATTTTCTTAGTGGGTTTCCATAGTTCTTTGAGGACTAGATTGAGTTTGATGAACCTAAGACATTGGATGAGATGTTCTAAAAATATAAATATTGTTATGAGAAATCCAAGCATAGATCAGACTCTCATAAGGTTTGGTAGAAGAAGGATAATGATTAATTTAAAATAAAGTATTAAAATCATCATGGTATAATAATCGAGGAAAGAATGCTAAGTCCAACCATCCAACTAAACATGTGCACCATAAGACCTATTCCCACCCAAAGTGGAACTAAGCTAGTCGAACCAACAAAGGAGAAGATGGAAGACTAGAAGAAAAGACCATCAAAATACTGTGGGTGTGTAGAGTCACACCTATTATGATACTCCCATAACAAGTAGAATGATTATAGGAAGGTTTAGAATGTCCAATAGGCTACCACTATCAATGATGTAGAACAAAATGCACCTCAAATATATGAAGTTGTTGATAATTGTGAAGCATACCACCAAGCATAAATGGTGGAAATGGAAGGTATACTTGAACCAACATATTTAAATTTTGATTGAGCCTAGTTCTAAACTTAGTTATATAGCACCACAAGTCGTTGAGGCATGTGTTCGATAGAAATAGATCACACAACGTCATTGTTGGTTCAATTAGCGACATGAACCAAGAGGAATGTGACTTAAAAGATTGAAGCATGCTAGTTTCATATGATTGGGTTGCAAACAAAAGAAAACTTAAAAGTTATAGCCATGGGGTTGTATGATATGCTAATTGGTATGGATTGGTTGGAATCACATAAATTTAAATTGGACCTTTTTAGCAAAACCGTAGAGTGTGAGGGTAATGAATGAAATAAAATATCCCTATAGGGAATACAAAAACCTATGTTAGTAAGGTATATTTTAGCTATATGTCTATAGAAATATTGCAAGAAGGGATACCCACTATATATGGCATACAACTATTGCATTTAATAGAAAATTAAAGATTGGAAATTGAGGACTATCTAATACTGTAAGAATATAGGGGCGTGTTTCCAGAGGAAATACCAATATTAACTCCCAAATGAGATATCAATTTCTCAATACATTTCATTCAAAGAGAAGTGTCCAAAATAATCTACAAAATGAGCACACTTGAGTTGGTGGAGCTGAAATTATAACTAAAGGAGATGTTGGATAAAGGGTATATCAAACCTATGGTATACCGTGGATTGGCCTACACCTAATGATGTGTCAAAAGTAATGATTTTCAAATATTGGAAATCAAATAAATTCATCACATAAAAATAGAGTGATATTTGTATGGTTAGTGGAATGCAAAGCAATATTTCAATAGTTGAAACATCTTTTGACAAATGTTCCCATATTTAAGATTGTGGATGCAGATAAAGATTTTTATTTTGTATAGGTCCATGCAAGGAAGGACTTATTTGAGTCCTCATGGAAGAGGGATATGTTTTTAGTCACAAATATGGGAAACTAAATGAGCATGAAAGGAAGTATGTTACCCATGACCTAGAGATAGCACCTATCATTCATGCTTTGAAGATGTGTCGAAACTACTTGCTTGGAAGAAAGTTTATGTTAATGAAAAACCATAACAAGTTGAAATACTTATTTTATCAAACCCACCTAAATGTTATATAGGATAGGTGGATGGATCCCATTAGTGAATTTGATTTTGAAATCTAGCACATTAAAGAGAAATGAAATAAAGTAGGAGATACATGTAGAAAAATTATGTAAACAATACCCATATTAGTAGTTATTGTGTATAAATACAATTTAAAGAATAGGATCATAGATGCCCTACAAAATGATAAACACTTCAAGTACATCAAGGATGCTTGGAGAAAGAGCTTAAGGGGGGAAAGTGTGAAGATTATTAGCCGATGAAGGATAATTTTTTGATGTACAAGGATTGGATGTACATATCATATTCTACATAACTAAAAATTCTTATAATGGATGAGTTATAAAGAAAATTATAACAATGATAAGAAGGCTATATTATTGGATTGGGATGAGGATAAAGAACCTAGAGTGTCGACAAGTTAAGGTAAAGAATAGGAACCCATGTATAATTTCCCACTGTAGATCACCTGATAATGCAATATACTAAAGCAAAATACTAGATCTACTTCCACAATCAAAATTTGTGGAAGCTTAATCAATTTGAGCTAGATCAATCAGAACACATATAACAGAGAAGAAGAAATCATACACATGAAACACATAAGGATACTCTGGGAAAAGCCTCAGCTAAAATCCCTGATCTCTGTATTATCATACAAGTGGAAATATGTTTGGATTACAGAAAGCTTTAGCTCACAAGCTATCCAGATCTCAGTACAATCCCTCTGTTGCTCATAGATAATCAAAGGCTTCTCACAAACCTTCTCTTCTACCCTCCAAGCCTCCTATTTCCTTGTGTAGTTTCTCCTGAGGTCCAATGCTGCCACCTGTGTGAATTCACCTCTCACACTGCTAACTAAACTCAGAAGTAACTGCACAATCTTGAAGGAGATAATTCCTTCTGCATGGATGAGTTTCTTATATAGGAAAATTCCTCCAACTGATAGTACACTGTCCCTTCCTTTGATCTCAACTGGGTCTCTGACTGAACTAACATGCATGAGTTATTTATGAGAGAATATTCAGTTATATGAAGTGCAACAGTTACATGCATGCATGCATTAACTAACTGAACTCACAATTAGTTCCTCCAATAGTTTGGAACTAATTTAACTAGACTTAACTCAGTTAACTGAGATAACTAATTACAACTCATCCTTATCTCCTTAATTAAGGGATAACTTCCTCAATCAAAGGGATCACTGTTGCATATCTTCACAAAGACTTCATGTTTGATTTTATCCAACTAATTAACTCAAGATGAATTAATTAATTATTTTTCATTCCTTGTTGCGATGTCCAACACTGGTACCTGAAATGTTATTTATAAGATTTCTTGTTGCCATTTTCAACACTCCCTCTCAACAAGAAAGGCATTCAAATTGAACCCGATCTTGAACCTTTGGAATGTTTTGCATGCAACACTTCTCTCAAGTGTTGTTGCTTCAACAACTTTAGGAACACAAAAAATATCCAACCTGAATCAGGATGATGCCTCTGTCATCTCAGTCTCTAACTGCTATTGCCTCTATCGACTGAAAACTCTGCACCTTTGTGATCTTCAGTATTTGACTGATCTACCCTCTGTCACTTTGATCTCTGACTGCATCAATCCTATTGATTCCTCTTGTTGCATCCGTGTTGCAGCTAGTCCTATCTCCCAATACTGCATCTGCACTGCATCTCCTCTCATCATGTTGCATCATGTTGCCCACTGCTGCACTGCAACTCGGTTATTGAGAAGTAAGTAACTAATCTCCCAACTGACCTCCTGTTGTGTTGTACAACAACCCCCCATTTCATATATTTTTTATACAAAATCATAATATGAAATGGGTCCCTTTTAAAATAAACTTAGATGTGTAAATAAATTGGTATTAACCCATCATAAGAAAAACCCTTATCAAAAGGCTTACTATAAATGGAAAATTTTAAAAGCCTTTTGAATAGAAATAAAGTGTGGCTTTAAAATATTATAAAATTCTTCGTTATTGTGATAAAGCGATCGCAAGATCACATATCGCAATAACAAAGGAAGCATGCCCAAGGATACATTCATTCTCTCCAATCTGAAAAGCATATCATAATCGGATATTGGAAAAGGTAAATGCCAAAGCAGTAATGTAATAGAGCCTCTCAATTTCTCCGATGCGATAAATCTTATCGCCATTAGCAATTGGCTATAACAAGTCAACACATGATGGAAGGCAGACTTGAATCCTCTAATGCGATAAAGCATATCGCAATCAGCGATTGGCGAAATCACATTAACACAATGATAAAAACCTAAATCCATTCCCCGATTGCGATACATTAATGAGGCACATATCTTGAGAACATATTTAAATGGTTTGCATGCATTGTATCACATTTCGGTGATCGGAGATGTTTAAAACAAACATTAAAGCCTTTCCTTTCACGTTACCGACCGCCGATTTGCGAATTATCACTGATTATCCATCAAAGAAATCTAAGCCATGCTTGAATGAATCATTCGGCATATAAATGACATGATGGACATTTAAAACCTCCTTTACCATGATTGATAGGTTAAACGGCTAATCAATGAAGTAATTAAGGGTGGATCTTTTCTTTAGATTTTATCCACGACAATCTTACTATAATCTATTATCACCTGCTGATCGACGTAACCCTTTTCCATTATCATATTGATCTATAGTAGCATTTCTCTGTATCACGATTTTCCTAATTGCTTGTGCAGAACTCCGCTGAAATCAGAAATTTGAAACAAATGGGAAAGAAATCAAAGAAATCCGCAATAGCAGCTCCTACAGCAGCAGTGCAGCCAGCCAAGGATCCTGGACCAAGCAAAAAGGGGTCAATCTCAGACACTACGTGCCTAGGTCTTGGAAATACTAACTGGGAGAACATCTACAATCTAATAGAAGCAAAGGAGCTTAAGGAAATATCAGAAGAAGCTAGAGTTGACTCAAGTAACAAATCAAAAGCATCCCTCAAAGATTTAGCTTGTTCATATTTGCACATAATAGCAGCACGAGAAAAAATCCTCCCATATACTGACGTAATGAGATAGGTGGTAGAGGAAATTCCAGTTTCGAACATAACATTTTTCACAGTTGATAGGAGGATATTTGGCTCATTCCAGCTTGATGATCTACGGAAAATGTATCACTTACTTGAGCCTAAAAAGCGGTACAACAAAGCCTTCCTTGAAAAATTATCAAATGAAAACGAGTTAGATTTAGCCCCGATTAAGTAGTGGAGACATAATCCCGAGAAGCACAAACACGAATCATCAGGTAAGTACTCTGTGGACTCATTGGATTCTCCTTATTGTTATGTCGGGGCTATGATGTGTAGAATGTGGGGAATACATGACTCTGCCAAGTTCATCATTGAAATGGTCCCTCTAATGGAGGCAGCAATCAATAATTATGTGATGGATTGGGCAAACATTTTGTCCGACAAATTAGCCATAACAATTCTCGAATTCAGATCAAATTCACATAAAACTACCAGGACCATTCCCCCTTTTTATTACAGTGCTTATATTATAGATACTCTTTGTTTTAACTCTAAATATCCGGTACTCGGATGGAGATGGACTCCCCAAGACCCTAAGCCAATCCATATTTATCATCAAATGTTATGGAAGGTTCACTACAAAGATCATTTGTACAAAATTTGGAGTGGTTTTATGTTTCCTGTCTACTATGCTATTTTTGATAGGCTTGCCCCCGGGATTTCCGAAGAAGCAGGGATCGACTTGACTGTTGTAGCTAATTGGTTCGGAGAAGAAAAATTCACTTATGTAAGGCTTTTTGGTAGCCTTACAAAACCCCATGTCCTTCCCCTATATGTGCCTGATAAGCTATTAGCTCGAGAATTGGCCTACAAGATAACAACAGAAGGGACATCCAAAACCCTTAGAAATTTCAAGAAATAGGTATGGCCTACATTTCCTTTAAGATGTGGTGTTTTCACTCTCCATGATTACAAACATGCAGAAAAGGAGACAGAAAAAATTAAAATGCTCAATCTTGCAACAATTCCCAACAGACAATATGATTCAAGAAAAGTTGCCTATAATGTTCTTGAACAAGCCAAACTAGCGAAGTTTGATCATGAAAAGGATGAATTTGATGACCTATTTTCCTCAGCAGAATCATTATTTCAGGTAAAAACATTGGCTAGGATCAAGTATCAAGATGAAGGGCTGGAAGTGTTTAATAGTCTTAGAGAACAAAGGTTGCAAACTCTGCCTCTAGACTTATTAGCCACCACCACAACAATCTAGTCAAGTAAGCCTAAACAACAAACTGTTGACAAATCTCCTGCTGTGGAAAAAATTCCTAAGAAAGGTAAAGCCTCATAATAGGAGAAAGAATAGGAGAAAGAACAGGGAAAAGGCAGTGAACACATAGATATAGATACTCGGATTGATCCCAAACTCCTTAAAGAATGGCAACAGTTCGATTCCATTATAAGCAATCCAGAGAGTTCACAGGGTTTTAGCACGCCCGAAGTGACAATTGGTCACAAGACAACAACAAATACGGTTAAACTGAAGGAACCAGCAGCCTACCCATAAGTCAATATGTGGAGATAATTCCTAAATATCCATCAGATGAAATCGTTTTGCATATAGAAGAAATACCACCTTTCTACAACCCTAAGCATAGGGCTGTAGTAAAAAGGCAAAGGAAAAAGAGAAGGATTGATCAATCTTCCCTTTTACCTACACAAACAGAGATGGCTAATGTGGTATGGAAAGAAGAATTCAATCCTTCCGAAGACCTCACAAAACTCTCTCAATATGCCAGGGCTTACTCGGCAGCCACTATGGATAAAGCATCAGAAGTGAGCAATTTACTCAAGGAAAAAGACCAGACAATTGTTTCATTGGAGGCACAGGTATCCGAAAGACAACAGAGAATAGAGCAATTAGAACAGCATTTAGCAGCACAACAGTAAGTAAACAACCAACTAAACGAGCAATTACTCAAGGAGAAGAAAAAGATAGACCAAAGTGCAATACAGAAACAAAAGGAGTTATCCTTAGCATTGGCCAAGCTAAAGACAATGAATGAACAAATGAGCAAAACAAAAGATGAGAAAATCACTCAATTATCACAACAGATAGAAAAGTTCAAGAGTTTTCCTCAACCAGCAGAGTTCAGGTCCGAAGCTCTCCAAATCAATAAGGCATTGATTAAACAATTAAATTTACTATGTCATAATATTTCCCTTGTTGAGCCCCTCTGTGAGATTTCTTCATCAATGATTGACAAATCAGTTGACGCAAGATAGAATTTGGAACTGGCCAATGAGACATTAACAAACTTTCTTGCTTGGCAAGAAACCAATGAAGGACAAGCTGCAAATCTGCCTAAAATTCTAGAATCACACAAGGAAATTATTTTCTTAGAATGGAAATCACAATTGATGAAAGCAGAAAGGGAAACTTCAAGATGTAGATCGGCAACCAGTAATTTGATTGAGTTAATTAATGATACTCTTTATCTATCTAATCTAATTTCACAATGCACTCCAGGTAAACTACCATCAACCAAAGTATTGGAACGATCATGCAAACAGGATTTAAAACAGAAGGAGAGATTAATAGCAGGCATCCAAAGTTTAACTTGGGACACCTTTTGGTTCTTCCTAGTTAAACCATATAGTCAAAGGGCAGCACTGAAATGCTTAACCGATGCGATCAGTTACATGATTTCTGAAATTCATGATGCTACGTATTCAACCCAACTGCATTCACGTCTGAGTCACCCTTCAGAATTGCAACCAATGCTTGCTATCTACCAGCTCAAGCCAAAGGATGATCGACCGAAACAGTGAATCATTCTACCGACTGCAAGCTGGCCTATTTCAAGGAGATTTACATGATTTGGTTATACCACCTAATAGCATTTTTATTTCATAATCAATTAGCTTAGATAGTATTTATAGACCCTTTCATGTCTTTAGAAAGGGTCCTTAATTTTTATATAAAACTTGGATGAGGAAGTCACACTATTGTGCTTCTGATATATTTTTTTATGAAGGCTGGGCCTATATTCTGAATTTTAATGAAGAATACTTTGATGAGATATGCACTACTGCTTTTTGTGAGAGTATTTCTAAGTTAGAAGACAGAATCTGAATGCGATTGATATCGGGAGGGATCCAAATTACATATGGTACTATTATCTATGTCTTTACTCCATTCTTTTATATGAATCAACATTTATTCAATCTTTCTATCATAAGATATATGTATGTGTTTTAACGACAATCCCTATACTTATCACTATTGAATGTTTAAGGAATGTTATTCTTTCAATCATATTTATGTCAATGATATATGAAGAATAGTGTAATAATGTTTTAGGGATTACTTTGTTCAACTACTTGAACAAAGTAATTATCATATAAATGAATGTCTTTGTTTATCAATGGAGTCATCTATATGCCTATTTGTAGATAAAGATCATCAAAAGTTGCACTAAAGTGGCAATATCCTAGGATAGATTAGTTGTTTATAATTTTGCATTGTAGAATAAATCATCCATCCATTATCATTAGATAATATAAAATCAACCACTTATCCATCCTATTTACAAATCATTGGGAAACTGGTCTCATTATATCCAGTCAAAGCCACCATACCAAATGGAAAAGGAGCTACCTTTAAGGTCCGGACCGGGTGGTTTTCCCCAATGTTGATGCAGCGATTTTCGAGGCATCAACATTTTTGGCACTAGAAGGAGGGCATGAACTATGAATGGCGAGAAAACCCAAACCTACAACCCATTATGAGAGTAAATCTCCCTCCACCTCACCTCCGACCTCTCCTTTGCATGCTGGAACTCCAGTCTTCAAATGAGAAGAAGAGGAGACAACTACCACTGCTCAACCCCAACATATCCCAGAACAATTAACTCCAGAGTCTCCTGAAGTTCAGCCTCTTATACATAAACTTCAAGGCTTTTCCATATCACCACAGAAATCTGAGATATCTCAAGGGAGTGAGACTTCACAATTCATTCCACCTCACCACCTCACCAGACTTCAGAGTGGGAATCTTGGTATTGAACCTATTGAGTTGCCTTTACCTAAAAGGAAAAGGGCAAGAAAAACAACTGAACGATCTGATAGTGAGACTATCTCATCATCATCCTCCATTTCATATTCTCTAGTGCAAAGTCAACCACCCACTCCTCCATAACACATTGTTGTTCAACAGGGATCAGGAACTTCAACATCTCAACCACCTCAAACTTCCATATATTCTCCTTCCCAACCATCTAGAACTTCATCAATGATATCATCTAGTATTAGTTTTACAATGGATCATGTCATGCGGAAAGAGTTATTTTTGTTGACAAAACTAACCTCCCTAGGAGTCTAAGACTCTCTAGTGACAAACAAGACAATTAAGAGCAATCCTTCTCTA
>APFE031174781.1:0-11586 GCA_000404065.3 Pinus taeda
CTGCCACCAGTAGAGGACGTGGTCTACCTCCTGTACCTCCTATATCTAGTTCTTCAGCTAGTAGAGCACATCAGACTCCACTGCCCTCTCCACCAGCACAGACACCAGCATATACATCGAGAGGGAAAGGGAAAGCTATTGCATTTTCTCGCAAGAGGGGCAGAGGAAATCAATAGGATTAGACTTTCATTTTATTGTATATGACATGATGAGATACATTATCATATTTTTTGTTGATATTTTGAGGCTGAGTTGGGATTCAGGAGTCAGGACTTACTATTCAGGACATGATTCAATGTTATGTGTGATTTTAGCGCTAGAAATGATATTAAACATCTTATATATTAGTTTTTTTATCATAATTATGTGTCAATGTATTTATTTTATGTTGTAGATGGCTTAGATATTAAAAAAATTGAAAAAAAATGAATATTTTTTTGTACCAAACGATTATTTCCCGATTATTTCAGATAATTTCCCGATAATTCCGATTTTTTCCTTGCGCCGATATTATTCCGATAACGATTAATGCAACATTGATAAATAGCACAATCTCCTCTGCCTTTGACCAAAATATTTTTTCAAATACTTGGTCATCCATATATTTCGCTTTAGCCTATTTGCTCCATTGAGATGCATTCCATTTATCACATGAAAACATCTTTCTCAAGTTCGATTATTGTTGAACAAGGGATTGCAATGAGAGAATGTTGGTTGCAAATCGTGTGATAGTTGATCGAACAAACTCTTTACCCCCAGTGTGATTCCTAGTAAGGTTCAAAACCCATGAGTGGTTGTAGATGTACCTGGTTATGGATTTTGCATCATCCACACACTTCTTCACCCACTCAATTTTGCTAATATCCTCAAGCATAAGGTCCAGACAATGGGATGCACATAGAGACCACCAAATGGTGGGGTGTTTTTTCTCCAACATTTTTCTTGATACAACATAGTTAGAGGCATTATCTGTGATCACTTGTACAACATGTTCAACCCCTACTTCCATAACTACTTCATCCAAAACACGAAATAAAAATTGTGCATCCTTTACCTGATCAGATCCATCAATAGATTTGAGAAACATAGTACCTTTTGAACAAGCAATTAAGAAATTTAATATGGTGCAGATCTACCATCAATCCATCCATCAAACATAATTGTGCATCCTATTTTGGTTCGTGACCTGAACTCTGTAAGGTACTCTTGTATTCTTTGGACCTCATGTTGTAAAAGTGGTTCCCTGATATCTTGAAAGCTAGGGCCTTTGAACCTGCTCCACATGAAGCTATAGCATTAATCATGGGTTGATAATATGCAGAGTTAGCAACATTAAAAGTTATGTCTGCATCATACCACCATCTAGCAATGCATTCATATGCAACCTCCTTCTCTATCTTCTTCCATTTAGCATCAAGGGTTGGTTGAGAACCACAGGTGGTTCGGGGTACAAAGAAGGAGTAAATCCCTTTTACGAGATGTTATTCTCTTCAAGTTCAATTCACTTGAACTAGGGTCAAAAGTGCCCTCTCCAACTCTAGCAGGGAAACTAGAGGAATCTTCAAAAATGGGCATATATTCTTCAAAATCAAGGTCACTAAGCATAGCAGCATTCTTTTGACTTTTGTCTGTCTTTTTTAAATCTCTTGTTTTTCATCTTTTTTTCATTGTAGGCTTCAATTAGAGTTTGCATCTTTGCTTTAAGATCATCAGGAATATTTTCACAAGGTTTTAATTGCTCTCTCCAATGTGCTAGGTGTTCTTTAATTCTATAGACACCCCCACCTTAACTTTATTCTCATAATTGTTGCAAACTTGTATCCCTTGTTCATTTAAATGGTAGCAAAACCAAGTTGGATCATTCTTATTTTTGGGGGGCCATGACAACTTCTATAGGAAAAAAATGAAAATTTGCATAGAAAACCCTAGGGTTTTTAGAATTCTATGGCAGTTTTTTTTAGAGAAAAATAAAAGAGGAATAGAAGCCACGAAATACTTGGAGAGTATATGTAAATTTTAAGAAGAGAAGAAGCTCCCACAAATAAAAAAATAAACTCTTCAATTAGCTCCAAAATCTCCCTCACAAATTTGCCAACGAAATCCCTCAAAATAACTCCACAAGTTTTAACAATTGTCGAGAAAAAATAAAAGAAAATAACAACAACAATTTTTTTTGCAGATAAAAATTACAAATATAGATTCTGCATAAAAACACTAAGGATTTTAAATTTTAGGGAAAAAAAGAACAAATTGTTGGAGAAAAATAAAACAATAATGGATGGCAAAAAATACCTTGATTTTCCCTCTAAATTTTCTAAAGAATATCAGCTCCAATTTCCTCCCAAATCATCTCTGTAGAAACCCCTACAAATCTTCATAAAAAACATTAGGGTTTTTAAATTTTTTGGAAAAAAAATATAATTTCTTTGGAGAAAAATGAAATAATAATGAAACGGAAAAAATCCTTGATTTACCCTCTAAATTTTCTAGAGAAAATCAGCTCCAAAATCCTCTCAAATTAGCTTTGTATCAGCCCCCACAAAATAGAATAAAATAAAACAAAATAAAAACCCTTCAACCAGCGCCAAAAACCACTCAACAAAACCAAAAGATCTCTAGGAAAAAAAATTCCTTGAAGTAGCTCGAAAATATCCTTTAGTAATCAACCCAACAACTCTCCAAGACTCCAATTAGCTCTTCAAATCTGCAAAAAATCTCGCTCGAAACAACCTTGCAAAAATCTCTCCGAACTCTTTTCACCAAACTCATCTCAAGAATTGCAAGAGACTCGAATGAATAGTGTGAGTGAAATAGCGGGGGTGGGTGTGTTTAAATAACTTTAGGGGGGGTAGGTTACAATTAGAATTAGGAAAAATAAAAATAAATAAATAAATATTTTTCCTTGTCTGGGCCACACGGCCATGGGCAATTCGAACCAACCGAACCAGCCTCCGAACCAGAATAAGTCGGTTTGGTAACTGGACTATCCCGATTCGGACTAGAAATTGGCCCAAAACAGCGAGACCGACAAGTTCTACCGATTTCGGTCTAGTTCTTATAACATTAGCAATGTTATCAAAACCGAACCGGTTATCGAATTGAAAAACCATGTGGACCAGGAACTAGTCGGAACCAAGACTAAAACCGAAAAAAAAAAAAAAAAAAAAAAAAATCAAAAAAAATCTTATCTAAAAACAAAAAAAAAAACAAAAAAAAACCAATTTACCAAAAACACAAAATATTTATTTTAAAGAAAAAACATATATATTCATTTGCATCCATATGAATCCAAACCATTTAACACAAATATGCAAAATTTCTCATTTATATAGCAAGTAATAGTGCATATAACCAAAATATCACTTAGTGCAAAACATCGCTGAACCAAAAACATTAAAAACATTAAGAAGCAGGCTCTAAAAGGCCCTTATAGTCCAAAATAACATGGTAGTATGATATTGTAGTCTACAATACTATAGCTACAACCTAAAAGTGCTAATTGTCAATGTCATCAATCATCATCCTGAACATCCTCATTTGAAGAATGAGTAGCATCAAAGTAGACTTAAGGCAACGAATACTAGAACATCTCATAAGAGATAGCTAGTATTTAAAGGTAAGATCTAATCTTGATAGTGAAAAGCCAAAAGAACCTAATTTTGAAAGATATGAACTAGAAGATGATGTAATCTTACGATTTCATGGAAGGATATATATTCCTGATAATAGGGATCTTCGAGACACCATTCTTAAGAAAGCCCGCAGAGCAGTATATTGTGCACATCTCGGAGTAAAGAAAATGTATACAGATACCAAGAAACTCTTCTTCTGGTCGGGTATGAAGCACGATATCATTCAATTCGTTGCAAGATGTTTGGAATGTCAACAAGTAAAAGTTGATCATTGTCATCCAGCAGATCTCCTACAACCTCATGACATTCCTATGACCAAATGGAAGATCATTTCTATGGAATTTGTCATTGAGTTACCTCTTACTTCTCAAAGACACAATGTTATTCTAGTGGTAGTGGATAAATTAACGAAAAACGTCCATTTCATTCCCGTAAGAGATACTTACAAAGTCGCTGACGTAGCTCGAGTATTCATAAATGAAATTATCAGATTTCATGGAGTACCTAAGAAGATCATATCAGATAGAGACTCACGATTCACTTCAATAATCTGGACTTGCATGCAGTCAGCCTTAGGAACTCAACTAAATTTGAGTACAACTTATCATCCTGACACTGATGGGCAAACAGAAAGGGTAAATCAAGTACTAGAAGATATGTTAAGGATGTACGTTATGGATCAGCAATCACACTGGGAAAAGTACCTATCCTTAATCGAATTTGCATACAATAACAATTACCAAAGTTCAATCAGAATGCCTCCATTTGAAGCATTACATGGCAGACCTTGCAGAACACTGTTAAGTTGGGACATGTTAGAAGATCGAATGATAGTAGGGCCAGAATTAATCCAAGAGATGGAGGAACAGGTAAAACAAATTAGACAACGATTAAAAGAAGCACAAGATAGACAAAAGAGTTATGTTGATGCCCACAGAACTGACAGAAAATATGAAGTAGGGGATCAAGTTTTTGTTCGCATCAAACCAAATAAAAGCGCTATCCGATTCAAAAAAGGGACAAAGTTGTCACCCCGATTTATCGGACCATTTAAATTCATGGAAAGAGTTGGACTTGTCATCTATCGTCTTGCACTGCCACCTCATTTGCATAAAGTTCATAATGTATTTCATATGTCTGTATTAAGGCATTACATCGTTGATATATATCATGATTCATAACCTTCAATGGAAGGAACTGTAGGTATCGGACGAAGGAATCATATCGGTCAAACCATTACGTATACTGGAACGTAGGGTTCCACAACTCAGGAATCGTCTAGTAGAGCAAGTTAAGGTCCAGCGGGACAAGTATAGTCCTCGATCGGCTACTTGGGAAGATACTGAAACCATATGTCAAAAATACCCCAACTTGCGTCAATTTTGAAGAACATTAAGCCATATTTTGTATATATTTTCTTTACTTTAAATCAGATACTCAAAACCATTTTGAAAGAAATTTTTATGTTACCAAAATATGATATATGTTACCTACTTAATTCTACTGGTACATGGATACCAAGATGAAATATGTTATTTAGATTTACCTTACTAAGTTATGAATACTAAAATGAAGTTCAATATTTGATTAACCTTGCTATAAAATCTAAATCCAATTTTGCTATGAACTAAGATATTACAAATTTTGCTTTATTTACGCATATGAATATGATTAATGAGATAGAAATGAAAGAATGATTACAATTGCAATATGAAAGTCAATAACATGAGCAGGACATGACCAAGTATGTTATTTTGTAGATAACAATATGTATGAGCTATACATAAACTGTTTATTTTAATGACGCATATGTTATAATATATGGATAAGTGTTTATATGGTAGCTTACCAAAACAGCCACATGATGACAAAAACTTCAGTACAATTAAGACTCAATAAGATTCCATGAAAGAACATTAACTCTGGTCCCACGAAGAGGGGTGGAGGTATTGCCCACCGTTTATCCTCCAAAAACCTAGAGTCATGGGAGAACTATGCAAATCACGCTCCCCTAGACGTGTGATGATGACTGCCAGATACCTACTCGGCAATCAGATTGATATAATCGACACTGACACCCTTAAGAGTCTATGAATGGTTAACCAGTATAGCTGACACCATGGCATACTCTAGTAGAGGACGGATAGGATGGAAGCGGAAGAGATTAAGAAGATAGGATGATTCTAGAGTAGCTTGAAGAGTCAACTAGGGCAGGACATGAATATTATAGTTGTAAAATCTTAAAATATTTAAGAAAACATATACTCACATTAATCACTAATATATTTTAGCAACCCTAACTTTGGGAAAAAGTTTTTTGAAGGAGGATTGTATGTTAATGACCCGCCTATTAAATTAAATAATATATAAATTAATTTAAAATTATAAATTTAATAAATTTTATTAATATTATAAAATAATAAAATAAATAAATCTTACTAAATCAAACTATGTATTCAAATAAAAATCAACGAAATCAAATCAAATTCGATTTCATAAAAGTTACACGTAACCATAATATTGACACGAAGAAGGAAAAGAAGGCGGTGGATGAGGAAATAAAAGGAGAAGGGAAAAACCATTTTGAAGGGGGGGAAAGAACAATTTGGATATTGTAGTACAGTTATGAAGGAAACTTGAGTCTTGATTACACTGATGTTTTTGGGCACGGGGGAAATCAGATTGCTTCAACTGAAAGCTTTCTGAGACTGAGTACCTAGGTTGTACTCAGTTCAGCAAGGTAGTTTTGGCCGTTTTGGTGACACAATCGGTCAAGAATTGCAACAGAGCAGATAGATTTTCAACAGATTTTCAGCAGAGCAGACAGCTGGACAAGAATTGCAGCAGAGTAGACAGATTTTCAGCAAAGCAGAAAGGTTAGTGGCCTGGCAGCGCTGACAACATATTTGGGTTCCCTATCAAATTTTGAGTCTAATGAGTATAATATTGTGGATATGCAACTAGATTTCTATTTTCAGCTGTGCTTATTTTTAGGCATTGTATATATGGTAGGGTCCCCTTATCTGTTCTGGACAGTTCCTATTTTTTCTTCTTTTTGAGAGTGACTACTAGTTTTGGCATGTCTACTTATAGCAAGGTGATGTGGCAGTTTTGATGTTACACATGGAAGCTCATGGATTGGACAAGTGGCGAGCTTATAGATGATTCATCAGTGATGTGGCAAAGTACATGAGTGTGACATGGCAATAAAGGCAATATATTTTCCTCCACCATATTTTTCCCTCTCCTGCATTTTGGTTTCCTCCTTTTCCTCCTATCCCGATCCTATTTTCCCTCTACCTCAGTCTTTCCCCTTCCTACTCTCCCTTCTTGGTTCCCTCCACCCTTTACTCAACAAAAAAAAACACGTATATCACTCAATAGCTTGAGCCTCGAATTCTTAAAATTAGACCAAGTCGAATTTACTAAAATTTGAATGAGGTAACTCAAATTGCTTGGAGATAATAATAGCCAAGTTGACCTTCGCTAAAATTACTTGGAAGATATTTTTATCATAGTGGAACTTAAATGAAATACTCCAAGAAGATTTTTACCCAAGTCAAAGTAGCTAAAATTGTGTTCAAGGATATTTTTATCTCATGACTCAGAGATACTTCAGTTAAAGTCAAGCAAGGGTCACTTAACCAGATTTTCATCTCTAATTTGAGCTCAGTTGACTCAACCATGTGTACTAATAGCCAATTATGGATAAGTCAACCTCCTCTTCTCATTGGTATGAATTGAGGAAATGGGAGGGGAAAAAACATTATAAATATAAGGGGGAAACCAAGCATACAAACCGAATTGTCTTGAGCAAGTAGCAACATTACTTTCCTGTCTCCATATTCTTTCTTTCTTCTCTCTTCTAGATATTACTTTGTGTGTCTAAATATTATTGTCTTCAATTCTCTAATAGTCGTCTTGGTGCAGCCAGCCTCTTGGTCCTTGCGGAATAAAGCTCAGTTTGATCCACTCCATTTCTACGGGTTTGTTTGATGTCTCAATGGTATCTTATGCAATTTGGTAAAAGACTTTTAGCTATTTCTTTGGAAAAATCTGCCATGTAATTATGCTTTCTATCTACTTTGTTTTCCATACAAAATGCCGATTTGCTAGAGATTATTTCATACAAACTCCAAGAAATTTTCAAACATGTTTGGCCTCTAACTTGCTGGTAAAACACCTATTATTTTGTTGTTTTTTTCATGTTATGTTGCAGATTTATAGGTCAAAAGAACAATTACTAAGACTAGGTACACTGTCTGCACCAGCCCAAATGAAGAGGGAGATTTGTTAGTGACATTTAGGGCATATTTTCCTATATGTTACACTGATTTTTACCAGTGATTTTAAAGATCTTATTTGTAAGCACTGTAGAAATTTGTGCTAACAAGATCACGCTCTGATACAATGTCAAAAAATATCTATCCAGACCCGAGGTGAATAACTACCTTATGATCTCAGGAAATAAAACTTACTGAATTTTTAAATTAAACAGAAAAATCCAGACCATAAAATTAATCGCACAATCGCTGAAAAATAAATCAAAGAAAACAAAAATACACAGAAAATTTTGTACTGCCCTTCAAATCAATTTTTCATTAATTTTTTCAAAACCTACAAGGGTTCCTCAACTGAGGAAACTCTTCCCACCAGAACAAGAAAATCTACAGCAAATCCCTAGCAGCTGTATGGCCCTGTATGGAGCTTGAACACTAAAAAGAACTCGACCTACACTCTAAAAATCGATTGAGATCATATGGCTCTTTGCTAGGTTGAACTTCTCCTTCTACGACTAGATCATAGGGCATCCTTATTCCTTGAAATTGTATGGCCTTCACAAATCTGGCTGAAGGCGATTTTGCTTTACTGCTTTGTTTCCCTCTACTTCTCAGCCTGCACACTGAGTGACTTCTTTCTCTGTGCAACTAAGTTACTGTGCCGCTTTTCCTTCTATCTTGCCCTGTATTTATAAAATTGAGTTGATGACTATTCTAAGTCTCCACAACCCTAATCTGTCATTGATATCAACGACTGAGATTAAATCCCAATTTCAATAGAGATCAACGGTGGAGATTTGTCTAAATCACTACTGTTATTAAATTACACTTTATTAGACTTTACATAACTTAAAATTAAACGGCTCTTCCCTCTCATAAAGTGAATTACAAATAGAAAGGACTCAAATGACTTCCCACACGTTTGACACAAAACCTGTGCACAAGTTCCTGTCCGAGCTACAAACATCAACATCAGTTGTTTGGCAGCATTGCCATATTCTGTGCTGATCTAACTAGATCTGTTTGCCTTACTGTTATTGTTGTTGTTGAGAGAGTTTTCCATTGTCACATCCTGACCCTCAACTCGATGGTGGAGTCTTTTAAATTCATATAGCTCGAGGAAAATTTGTCCCTCTGCAATTGGTCCCTTCTATGACGAAAATTATCTCTGTTGGAACATATGTATTTGAGATTTACAACAAAGATGATAGTACTGCTTATGGTTTCCTGAATTTTAAACTAAGGATTATAAGCAAATATTCCTGCCAGTTTCTAGCTATATATTTCTATCTCTGCTACTGTATTTTAAGGTTTTCATTTATAAGATTGCATTTGTTGTAAGAAAATACTGCTGCTTTGAGGACTACCCTTCATCTGCATAAGAAAAACACAACTCATTGGAATAGAAACTGTTAAGAGATAATATTGGTGTCCGATTCTTGAGGATAGGGGTTGGGCACTTTAAAAATAAACAACTTAAAAATCCCAGTAACAACAATACTGCAAGAAAATAAATTTCAATGGAATAAATCAATTGAAAAAAAAAAAAAAACTTTCAATACACCACACATGTTTCTTTATTTATCATTTAGTTCCCTTCCCCTAACTGGCTTCATTGTACCTTTGATAAAAGATAGGCTATGTTGTATGATTCTAATATTGATATGTGAGTTCTCTACAGGCCCAAAGCCATTGTCTTTATGCTGACTAGTTAAAATTTTTGAAAGGAACACTTGATTATATTATATAATACAGATAACTAAAATAGTCTGATAGGAAAGAAACACTCCCACATATCTTTTAATTCCTTTTTATTTTCTTTTTTCTTTCTTGTTATAGAATGCTTCCTTTGACTATCTATATAAACAGTAAATTATGGGAATTTTATATCAAAAAGTAAAAAAGAGCCATTTGGCAGTTGCCACTAGGGTAGACTAAAACAGGTCACAGGAAAGACCTCACTACCAAAATCATCCAAGCACTTTCAACAAAATTGCCATTTGGGTATATACAGTATGACTAATAAAAATTCATGTCGCATTAAAAAGCATAAATCCAGCCTTTCAGCGCAGACAGAAAGAATCACAAACATAAAGATCCATAAATTAGGGATTCCTGTAATTCTTTATTATTTTATTAAACATTTATTCAAAATAATAAGACAAAGTTCTTATTAGACAAACAGGGAATTGATGCCACAGATAGGCACCTATGAATACATAAGATGATATAACTTATATTGTGAAGCATTGTTCTGTGCCTAGTGTGTGTTCTACTTCTCTGGTTCATTCAACATTTTCTATTCAAACAATGTTTTCATCACCCAAGGGGCTTTTGATATTGTGGTATGACTCAAGAGTCAACATAACAGATGCCTTCAACTAGACAAAATCAGAATATCTTAAAACACTTATGTACAACAGATAAAAGCTTTCTGTGTACGCTGTACCTTATTGTGAAGTAAAACTGTGCTCAGCAATCTAATCTAGGCTTGACACGAAGACTTAATCCATCTTCAGTCATATGAAGTGTCAGTGAGGGACGATATTTCACTTCCTTACCCTCAACAGCTTCAAATTTGAAGAAACGTACAAGCACAGCAGCAAAAATCTTCATTTGCATATATGCAAACTCCTTGCCAAGACAAATGCGAGGTCCAGCCTGTAAGTCAAGCACACCTTATCGATTTCAAGGCATGACCATAGGTACTTTTCAAAAGATTAACTATCAGGGTTATGAGACATACCTGAAATGCAGTGAATTTGAATGGTGACTGAGGCATAAAAACTCCATTCTGAAGCCACCTCTCTGGCCTAAACTCCTCTGCATCACTGCCCCAGAGGTATTTCATTCTTCCCATTGAGTAAGGGACATAGTTGATGATATCACCTTTCTTGACTTTGAATCCATCAGGAAGGATGTCATCAGCAACTACATACTTTGCATCCTGCAAATTGTGTTTTGTCAATTTATGATGAGCCATACTCTTTGATCTTGAAATCAATACTAAATGGAGAACGATGATGAATATAGGAGGTATTCTATTCAAAAGGTACAACTATTTCCGCATTTCTAATTTAAGCATAGGAATCCAAAAATCAAATGAACTTATCCATACTTTTGCAAAAGAAGCGTCATAAAAGAAACTGGTTTGGGCAAACCCACAAATGCAATGAAAACATGAATATAATATTATGCCATATATCCTCTATCCTAACTAATGGAATTCCAGTGCATGCTAACAAGAGGAGAAACAAGACTAACAAGACACAATTATTGATGGACAATGATCAGTCAAAAGAATGTTGGAGACACCCAAATGACAGAAGAAATAAACGCGTCTTACCACAGGAACAGCTGGGTGTAAGCGCAAGGCTTCTGATAAAGCTGCTTGAAGATAGTGCATGTTATCCAATACTGTGTGCGTCAGACTTTGAGAAAACATACTTATAGATTCTTCAATTGACATACATTCATTCTCCTTGACCAGGCCACAAATTTCTTGCAGAATTTTTCCTTCAACATCTGGATTTTTGCAAAGCAAATGAACAAACCAACAAAGGGTAACTGCAGTTGTGTCCCGGCCAGCTATCATGAAATTCAGAATAATATCTCGGAGATACTTGTCCGAGTAATTCTCTGGGTGTTTCTCACTCAATGCAATAAAGCGAGAC
>APFE031174783.1:0-22018 GCA_000404065.3 Pinus taeda
AATGGAGGCGAAAGACTTGGCTCTAGGGAAAATACACTATCGGAGGCGGATTGTGGACTTGAAACTATATACATGGGAGTGATGAGTTGCATCGGGTCCGGCACATTGCATCGCTATGAGGGGTCTACGTTAATGTCGAGCCTTCACTCTGTGCGACTTGCAATCCCCGATAGCAATAATCACATCGGCGCTTCGGAAGCAGGCACTACAATATGTCAATTGGTCCATTGCGATCACCGATAGCGATATCGCATTGAACCTCCGCCAGGGGCAACTCTCGACTGTGATGCATATCCACGCGGACTCACCACACATTGCAATATAAGTTAATCTATTATCACATTCGTCACAATCGCATATGTTATGAAGCCTTGCCACACCCAAGCACCAATTGCGATTTAAGCTGCAGACCCGATACAATTTAGATGCGGGTGTAATATTGCTTGAAGTCCGCCCCTTAGTCTTTTGACTGGTTTTTCTCATATACTCTATGTAATGAGAAATTTGGCTTGCATGGGGTGTTTTAGGCCGAAAGGCTTACGATAGTTGTTTTGACGATTCAAAAGGTTGAACGTCAGTTAAAAGGGGTGAATCATGGTGATTATGATTGTGATTGGGACACAACATCTCCGTTAAACTAGAAAAAGGAACTATGTGTATGCCTGCAATCATTGCCAAAAGGAGCACTGTTACAGTAAACTGGGAACATGTGTTCTCCATGGATTGTTTGGACCTGTCAAATGAATCTACATGTCCCTAGAGAGTTAGTGAACTCGCACAGCGCAGAGGAAGTCGCAGCGACGAGGAGGAAGCCTAAGAGGCAGTGTAAGCGGAAACGAATGGGCATAGGCATGGGGAATGAATAAAACAGGAAAAACAAAAGGTTGTGGTGGTGAATAACCAGAGTGAGAGGCAGCAGAAGCAGCAAAGGTAGCAGAAGCAACAGAGGCAGCAAAGGCAGGAGAGTAGGAGTGAATGAGAACCTCAACAGAACAGAGATCAGGACTCAGGAGCATACCTGTTTATACCAGGTTGGGGTTGGAGCCTCAGAACTGAATAGGACTGACATCCTTAGGGGTTGGTGCTCCTAAGTGTAGAACCATTGCAAAACAGAGTTGGTGCTCTGGAGGTTGGATCCTCACTGAAGTCCAAGTTGGAGCTTGGCAACTAATCACAACCAGATATATACTTATATTGTATTTACTTCATTGCACTGTTTTGTGTTAATAAAAAGCTAGTATTCATGTCGAATTTTCTTTCTGATATATATATACTATATATATATTATGCTTTTGTCAATAAGGTATTAACAATAAAAAAGAAATATGATCACCCCCCCCCCTATTTCCAACAATTAGTATCAGAGCAGGCTTCTTCATCCTAGCCTAACAACTTGAAGAAGGATCCACAATCATGATGAGAAATCATGAAGCATTAGGAAGACCTCCTCTATTTGATGGCACTAACTTTGGTTTTTGGAAAATGAGAATAACCTACTACTTAATGCCCCTTGGACCTGAAGTCTGGAATTTTGTTCAAAATGAGTATCATATGCCTACTACTCTTCCAATGGATCAAGATGAGAGGAAAGCCTACATTGCAAATGCAAAGGCCTTAAACTCCTTCACTAGTGGAATCACTGATTCCGAGTTCACAAAAGTCATGAACTATGACTCTGCCAAAGAAATGTGGGACAAGCTAGTCGGCTTATATGATGGAGATTCAAAAGTCAAAAAGGAAAAGCTTCAAACTCACAGAGGACAATTTGAAAGTGTGGATGGAAGATGAAGAAGATATTGCAGCATACCTCCTCCGAATAGCTGAAGTGGTCAACACCCTTAAAGGATTGGATGAAAATTTTGAATAAAGTACCATTGTTCAAAAAGTATTAAGATCTCTTCCAGATAGATTTGACTCCAAAATAAGTGCCATAGAAGAAGAAAAGGATCTAGATACCCTCAATATGGATGAACTCCATGGAATCCTCACTGCCTATGAGATGGGGAAAGGTGGCCCAAGCCCCAAAGATGTAGAATTCAAGGCTTCAAAGTTAAAGAAGGGGAAAGAAAGAAATGACTCTAGTGATGAGTCCGATGTGGAATCCGAATTGGCTCAATTTGTACGAAAGCTTAAGAAAGGATCTAAGCGAAAAGTACCCTCTTATCTGTTTTAAGTGTGGAAAAATAGGTCATTATGCAGCAAAATGTCCTCACAAACATGATAGTGATGATGAAGGAAATTCTAAAAGAATGGCACATAAAAAGAAAGGGTTCAATAAGAAGAACTTCTTCTCTAAGAAAGATGAGTCTGATGAGGATGAGTTTATGGTCATCAAAAAGAAATCAGATGAGGAAAGTGACCATGATGAAAGCCAAGAAACATTATTCATGGCATTCACAAATGATGATGACTCAGGGCTGGAAGGAAATGTAGATGAACTGTTAATTAGTGCCATTGAAGAAAATGAAAAACTATGAAATAAAATCATCTCTCTTAAGGTGGAAAATGAGGAAACAAGAAGGAGAGAAGATCTCCTGGAAGCAAAGCTAAAAGAAAAAGAATAGACTTGTGAAGAACGTGAGGCCAAAATAGTGTCTCTAAGGAAGGAGTCGGAGAAAATTAAAAAGGGCTGTAAAAGCTCTCAAATACTTGAGACTATTCTAAAAAGTCAAAAACCCCAACATGACAATTCTGGAATAGGTTTCAAAGGATAATCCTCAAGCACTAAGAATGGTGCAAAAATCTATGTCGATGCAAATTCCTGCAATCCAAAAGAAGAAAAAGTATGTTATCAAAAGCCCATCCCAGATCTGAAGAATGAAGAGAGAATTACTTCAAAGAAGAATGTGGAGTCAAATCATGGATACTACAGCAAATACAAACCTGTACTCCACCAAGGGCCCATCTCAAATCCAGAGAATGAGGCAGGAGTAATTCCTAGGAAGAAAATCGACTCAAACCGTGGCTACTTCAACAGGTACAAAACCATCTTTCTTAGACACTGTTTTCACTGTAAAAACTTCGGTCATCAAGCCAAACATTTCATGGCCCGTTGAAGTGAAACGCCTAAGCTAAAGGATCGAATAATCAATTCATATGCCCCCAAAAGGAAGGGAAAAATCAAAACCTTCAATTCATTTGATCCCTTGACCAAACTCGATCTGATTTTCTCATTCTGCTACAATAATGGACATTATGAACAAAACTGACCACTCAAGGAAGAAAGACGAGTAGTAAGAATTCCATCATGGATAAATGTGGCCTGGCTCTATATGTTCAAAATAATGGAAATCATTGGTTATTGGACAGTGGGTGTTCCAGACACATGGCAGGAGACAAAAGGAAGTTTGTCTCATTGAGCAAGAAGGAAGGAAATGTGTCTTTTGGAGGTGGATCTGCCAGAATTGCGGGAAAAGGAACTATTACTATGATCAACGGAAAAGGAAAAGCTCAAGATGCTCTACTAGTAGATGGTCTCAAACAAAATCTCCTAAGTGTCAGCCAAATCCGTGATCAAGGACATAAGGTTGTCTTCAGCACTAAAGACTATGAAATAAGGAACTCTTCCTTAGGGGAACTTGTGGTGAAAGGGATTAGAACACCAGACAACATTTACATTTTGAACAAGATTCAAGAAAATAAATGCTCCCTGAGTCAGACAAATGAAAGTTGGTTATGGCACAAGTGACTTCGACATACAAGCTTCAAAAATCTGGTCAATATTAGCAAGATTAGAGTTGTACGAGACATCCCAAGGCTGTTCAAACCAAACCAAGGAGTATGTGGTCCATGTCAATGTGGAAAGCAAACCAGAACCAACCACAAGACAAAGGAGCTCTCTACATCAAAGCTCTTGGAGATCATACATGTTGATCTATGTGGACCAACTAGAAATCAGGCACTCCAAGGAGAAAGGTACTTTGTGTTATTTGTTGATGACTATACTAGAATTATGTGGATATATTTTATAAAGTATAAATCTGAAACTTTTGAATGTTTTAAGAAACTAAAAGCCCTTGTAGAAAATGAAAAATATTCAAAAATTAAGTGCCTCAGAATAGACAGAGGGGGAGAATTCACATCAAACGAGTTTAGTAAGTTCTGTAATGTTCATGGAATTAAAAGGGAATTCTTTACTACCATAACACCTTAGCAAAATGGAGTAGTTGAAAGAAGAAACCGAACAGTCCAAGAAATGGCAAGAACAATGTTACTAGCAGCAGACTTGCAACCGAAATTCTGGAGAGAAGCGGTAGGGACAACTGTATATACATTAAATCGAACTCAATTCAGACCAAAATGTGAAAAAACACCTTATGAGTTATGGAAAGGAAGACCAGCTTCAGTAAAGTACTTCAAGATCTTTGGAAGTAAGTGCTTCATAAAAACCAACGATGGCTCACCAGGAAAGTTTGATTCTCGGGTTGATGAAGGGATATTTCTTGGATACTCTACACGGAGCAAGGCTTACAAGTGCTACAATTTTCGACTAAAGAAAATAGTGGAAAGCATTGATGTAAAGGTTCATGAAGGGCTTCCAGAAAAAGAAATTGAAGAATATGAAGATGATATTTTCATTGAAGAAGAAGGACCTAAAGAAGAAGAGCCTAAAGAAGAAGAAATAGATGAGGAAGAAGAAGAGGAGAAAGAACCACCTCATAGCCCTTCAAAGATGAAGTTTATCCAGAAATATCATCCAGAAGAGCATATTACTAGCAATAGAGATGAAGGGATGCAAACCCGAAGAAGGGTGACCATTACACCAAAGAGAAATGTTATTTCTCTTCTATCTATGACAGAACTAGAAACATTGGTAGAAGCAAGGATCCTCATTAGGTAAAAGCCATGGAAGAAGAAATGTTCCAAATTGAGAAGAACAAGACATGGGAGCTGGTACCTCGTCCAAAGGACAAAAACATAATAGGAACCAAATGGGTGTTCAAAAATAAAATGAATGAGGAAGGACAGGTTATCAGAAACAAGGCAAGGCTTGTCTGCAAAGGCTATTCACAAATTGAAGGAATTGAATTTGAAGAGACATTTTCACCAGTAGCCCGTATGGAAGCTATCAAGATGTTCTTATCTTTTTCTTGCTCAAAAGATTCAAAATCTATCGAATGGACGTGAAATCAGTATTTCTAAATGGGGAACTCAAAGAAGAAGTCTACATGGAGCAGCTAGAAGGGTTTGATCTAACAGAACGAAAGGACTTAGTCTGTAAGTTGAAAAAAACTTTATATGGGTTGAAACAAGCTCCTAGAGCTTGGTATGAAAGATTGGATCACTATATACAACAACAAGGCTTCAAAAAGGGAGTGGCTAGAAGTAATCTATACATAAAGACGGATGAAGGTAAGTTACTAGTTACTTTTGTTTATGTCGATGATCTGATTTTTGCTAGTAATAATGATGAAATGAGCCATGAATTTCCTCAAAAAATGTCAAAATATTTTGAGATGTCAATGATAGGAGAGCTGTCTCACTTCCTTGGACTTCAAGTATCTCAAACCAGAGTAGGATTGTGTATATCTCAAACCAAATATCTAAAAGACATGCTCAAAAAATATGGAATGGAGGGTTGTGCACCCATGAACACACCTATGACCACAAATTGAAAATTGAGCAAAGATGATGACTCCCCTCTAGTAGATGCAACTCATTACAGGTCAATTATTGGAGCCCTTCTATACCTAACAGCTACAAGACCAGACATAATGCAGGCAGTAGGAATGGTGGGAAGATTTCAATCTGCTCCCAAACAATCCCATTTATTCGCTGTAAAAAGAATTCTCAAATATCTGAAAGGAACTTCTGATTTCGGTCTTTGGTACCCAAAAATATCAACACTGATTATAACTGTATACACCGATGTTGATTGGGCTGGAAGTATAGATGATCGGAAAAGTACTAGTGGAAATGAGTTCTTCCTAGGAGACTATTTAGTATCCTAGCTCAACAAAAAACAATCATCCATATCATTATCCACAGCCGAAGCTGAGTATATTGCTGCAGAAGACTGTTATACTCAGATACTATGGATAAGGAAGCTCTAGAAGATGTTGACATATGTACAAATCAATCGATTACCATCTATTGTGACAACACAAGTGCTATCAGTCTCAGCAAAAATCCAATCATGCACTCAAGAACCAAACACATACCAATCAAGTATCATTTCATTCGTGAGCAAGTAGCTGAACAAAACATCGTCCTGGAATATATCAGTACTAAGGAGTAGATAGCTGATATTTTCACAAAATCTCTTCCTCGAGAATCATTCCAACATCTGTGTCAAAAGACAGGGGTTATCTCTTTATCATCACTCAAGTTCATTCCTAAAGATGTAGGACGACAAGAGGATCAGTTTGACAGGGGGAGTCCATATGCATTCCTTTGCCATTGATGTCAAAGGGGGAGAGCAGAAGAATATTGCCATCAATAACAAAGGGGGAGATTGTTGGATACAAATTGTCATTGATGTCAATATGGCAATATTCGAGGAGCAGATAGAGCCAAGAGGAGCAAAACTTATCTATATATATATATATATATATATATATATAATATATATTATATATATATATATATATGCATGCATCTTTTTAAACAACATTCAGAGACCACATATGCCAAAATAGAGCTATTGGAGCCACAGAGGGGCCATATATGTATACCATACATATATGCCAAAGTATAGGAGCAAACAGAGCCATCACAGGAGCAATGGGTGCATGTATATTATCGGGAGCTATCGGGCCACCAAAGAACTATATGCATGCAGATATAGGTGGAGATGCCTATATCCTACATATGTGTTTTTTACACTATCAGGGGAACAGAACCTTATACATATACTTTTATGCTATGGGGCCCATAAAACCCATGTATGCAAGCTTTAACACTATCGGCAGATAGAAAACCTATATACATAGGCTAAACACTAACGGAGGCGGAAGACTTGGCTCTAGGGAAAATACACTATCAAAGGCGGATTGTGGACTTGAAACTCTATACATGGGAGTGTTGAGTTGTATCGGGTCCGACACATTGCATCGCTATGAGGGGTCTACGTTAACATCGAGCCTTGACCTTGTGCGACTTGCGATCGCTAATAGCGATAATCACATCAGCACTTCGAAAGCGGGTGCTACAATATGTCAAGTAGTCCATTGTGATCACCGATAGCAATATTGCATTAGACCTCTGCCAGGGCAACTCCCGACTGTGATGCATATCCACGCGGACCCGCCGCACATTGCAATATAAGTTAATCTATTATCACATCCGTCACAATTGCATAGGTTATGAAGCCTTGCCACACCCAAGCACTGATTACGATTTAAGATGTGGACCCGATACAGTTTAGATGTGGGTGTAATATTGCTTGAAGTCCACCCCTTAGACTTTTGACTAGTTTTTCTCATATACTCTATGTAATGAAAAATTTGGCTTGCATGGGGTGTTTTAGGCTGAAAGGCTTACGATAGTTGTTCTGATGGCTCAGAAGGTTGAACGTCAGTTAAAAGGGGTGAATCATGGTGATTATGATTATGATCGGGACACAACATCTCCATTAAACTAGAAAAAAAAACTCTGTGTATGCCTACAATCATTGCCAAAAGGAGCACTGTTACGGTCTACCATGAACATGTGTTCTCCATGGATTGTTTGGACCTATCAAATGAATCTACGTGTCCCCAGAGAGTCAGTGAACTCACATAGCGCAAAGGAAGTTGCAGCGACGAGGAGGAAGCCTAAGAGGCGGTGTAAGTGGAAATGAATAGACAGAGGCATGGGGAATGAATAAAATAGGAAAAAAAAAAGTTGTGGTAGTGAATAACTAGAGTGAAAGGTAGCAGAAGCAACAGAGGCAGTAGAAGCAACAGAGGCAGGAGAGTAGGAGTGAAGGAGAACCTCAACAGAACATAGATCAAGAGCATACCTGTTTATACCAGGTTGGTGTTGGAGCCCAAGAGGTTGGAGCCTCAGAACTGAACTGGACTGACATCCTTAGGGGTTGGTGCTCCTAAGTGCATAACCATTACAAAACAAATTTGGTTCTCTGGAGGTTGGAGCCTCACTGAAGTCCAAGTTGGAGCTTTGCAACTAATCACAACTAGATATATACTTATATTGTATTTACTTCATTGTACTATTTTGTGTTAATAAAAGCATTAATTCCAGTTGTCGATTTCTGTGTTCTATATATATACATATATGTATTCTTTTGGTAATAACTAGAACAATTAAAAAGAAATACTAATTCACACCCCCCCCCCTTCAGTATTTCCAATAGAATGGGAATCTTAGAAAAATATTTGAGAAATAGCTCCTGAAATGACATGACAACTGTAAAAACTATGTGAGGTGTTATATCCCCTTCATTCTCCCTAGACACCTGGTGTAATAAATGTGAATATATGAAATATAGACGTGGGTCCTCACCCCGCTTATGTTATCATCCAATATAGAAATAGAAACGTAATTATTTTTATATGACGAGATTGAAAACCCCATTTAGGTGAATAATCAGATGGTCATATTTGAATAGTGAGGGGGGGAGGGGGGCTTATGATGTCAGCCATTAGAGGGGGGGGTTATCCTAGTATTAGGGTTTTGCCTCCTTCTTCCACCCTTTCCATTGAATGACTACTATCCACCCAACCAAATCGATGGTATGTGCAAGGGTATGGTCTCATTTGGCATATGACCGAGGGGGTCCCACTATCATTGATTTGGCTCCCATTTCTGCCCCTCCCATATAATGGCTATTATCCGCCCAACCAAATTGATGGTATAAGGGGGGTTATCGTCCCATTTGGCATACAAAGGGGGATTGGGGGGTTGTCCCTATATCGCAAGTTAAAACATATATAGTGTGCATTAGATTTGTTTCTAGCAAAAAACAAGGATCACAAAGTAAAAAAAATCTAGTGTACACTCTCTCCGGAGGAAGTTATCATAAAAGAAACAAGCACTCCAAGGTAAAACAAATATAGTGTGTGCTAGAATTGTTGATAGCACAAACAAGAACATTACAAGATAAAACAAACATAGCACACATCAGATTTGTTTCTAGCACACAAGCAATCATTGCAAGGTAAATAAATCTAGCAAGTGCTATATTTGTTTCTAGCATAAAGAAATGCATTGCAAGTTAAAACAAATATGGTAAATGTAGATATGTTTTTAGAAAAAACACAAGTATTGTAAGGTAAAACAAATATGGCACATGCTAGATATGTTTTTAGCACAAACACAAGTATTGTAAGGTAAAACATATCTATCACGTGCTAGATTTCCTTCTAGCAAAATAAAAAGATTTGCAAGGAAAAAAAAATCTAGCTCGAGCTAGATATGTTTATAGCATCAAAACCAACATTGCAGTGTAAAACAAATGTATCATATGTGAGTTTTCTTTCTACAACAAATAATGCGGCAGTACCGTGGTTTTTCTTTTCTTCGTAAAACTTTAAACAAAAAAATACTCAAGGAAACACTTTTGGTGCTCTCAATTGTCCATGCATTCTCACCCTTTGATTTTTCCCATGAGAGAAAAACCCTTTCAATCTTATTTTCCATTTAAAAAATAAATAAATGAAATTTCACCAAACATGTTCTCACACAATTTCCCAAATTTCTCACGATTCCCCATGGTTTCTCCCATATAATACAAAGGTCAGGGCTTCTATTTTAGCCACCTGGTTCTTACATGAATTCCTTCTGACTATGAATAACCAACGGAGCCTTAGGTAAAGTCATTGCTATGAACTTTTCTAGAAATTATGCCTATTGGTTTGACTAATACGTGGATCCACAACGGAAGGTCAAGACCACGTTGAAATTATTTTTCTCTTGTAGAGGTTATGGAGGGACCAAACTCCAAAAAATGGTCCTCTCATTAACTATAGTGTATCACTGAAGGAATGGTAAATAAATAATGGTTGCCTCCACCACCATGGAATCTTGCTTTGAGATGATAACTTTGAACTCTTTCTTCAATAAATTTTGGCACCATAATGTTGAGCACAACATTGGTTCACTATCACACTTGTTGACCAGATTTTGGCAATTAATAAGGAACTATAAAACCATATGAGCTTACACCATAGTAATCCCCTTGGTATAGGATTCACAACTTTAAAGGATGAAAATGTAGTGGTTGTCTTAAACTATAAATTTAGCAAAAAAGAACTTAGAACAAAACTAGTCAAAACACCAATGAAATCATTCATTTGTTTTCTTTCTATTACCCTCTTGCTCTTGAGGCTCCAAGCTTACATATATTTATATAACATGATAATATAGGAATATCATTTAACAAAACATAAGTATGCTAGTGTTGAAAAGTGTGCAACAAGAAATGCTAAAAATAGCATGTCTAAAAATAGCATTTCTGGGTCCCTTCCTATTTATAGCAGTCCCTAGTCTATCTATAGGAAGTAAAATTAATTTTGGTCTTAACAGCAGTTTGAAACATTAATTAATTAATTCAGCTGAGTTAATTAATTAAGGAAATTCAAATTTGAAGTCTTTGTGAGCATGCACATTAGTTTCCTCCACTGATTGAGGGAATAAGCATGAGTTTTATAATGAGAGAATCAGTTGACTTAGTTCTATCTAGTCAAGTCCAGTTAGATTATTTTAACAAGTTATTAAAATAATGAAATATAGTTTGTTAATGCTTGCATGCATGTGACAACTATATTTTAGATAACTGAGAATTCACTCATGGATAACGGTTGCATTTCAATTCTGTCAGAGACCCAGTTGAGATCAGATGTGGGACAGTGTACTATCAGATGCCTAACTATTTCTAGTAAGTAGTTTTTGCATGGATGAGGAACTAGTGTTCTCAAGGAATACGTAGTTGGACCATTGGTTGTTTTTGGTATGTTGGAATTAATAGCATATGCTTTTGTTATTATTTCCTAAGCAAACTACGTAAGGACCATAGGGAAAGCCTATATAAATAGGGCTTGGGTGGTTCATGAGATATATCTTCACATCTTCATAGTTCATTGAGAACTGAATAGCTTGAGAGCTAATTCTTCTTATATTGTGAAGAGGATTTCCACTTGATTGATAATACATGGTTGGGGTTTTATGTTGTTTCTTTCCCCTGGATATATCTTGTGTTATGTGTGATTAATTCTCTTGATTAGTTATGCATGTTTCTATTTGATGTTGCTCATCGATTATGCTTCCACTTAATGTTTTGTAGATGTAGATCATGTGTTTTGCTTTAGTACATTGCATTACCATTTTGATCTACAAGTGAAATTTCTACATGGTATTGGAGCTAGCTGATTTGTAGAAAAGGTTCTACATGGTATCAAAGTACAGGTGATCAAGTAAGAACAGTATACTAGCAGGAGGAATTCGAAGTTTCTTATTCTTGATATAGATCTCAAGTTCTTATCACATCTATTTCATCGATGGCGTTCAATGGTTTGAGGCTTGAGTATGCCCTTGATGGCAGCTCAAACTATATAGCTTGGAAGGATCGCATGGAGGTAGCTTTTGAAGATAATGGTCTTAAGGATTTCATTGATCAAGAAGTCCCTAAGCCTACTGACAAGACTGAGCTGGTGGAATGGCATAAGTGTGTGGCTAGAGCTAGGAGAATTCTCTTGGAGGGTGTTTGAGATCACATAGTCTCAAGCCTCCATGGGAAGGAGTCTTCATTTGCAATGTGGAAAACATTGAAAGATTTATATAAGAATAGCAGTGATCAAAGGAAGTTGGCACTAAAGGACAAGCTTCGAAAGATCAAGTGTGAGAAGGGTGACTCTATTTCTACATTCTTGACCAAGCTCATCACATGCAGGCATGAGCTTGCAAGTGTAGGGGTCATGACATCGGATGAGCATGAGCTTCCTAAGAGCTGGCATAGCTACTAGGACTCAGTGAATGGAAGGGAGAAACTGTCAAATTGGGAACGACTATGGTCCAGATTTGATGCAGGAGGAGATCAAACAGAACAACAGAGACAATTCTTTATCTATGCATGACGAGGAGAACTGTGCCTTAGCGAGTAAGGTGAAGAAGGGGAAGGAGAAGGTTTCTCTTTCCAAATCTAGCTCTTCCAATGATGGAAAGAAGGTTGACAAATCAAAAGTGTGATGCTTTCATTGTCATGAAGTGGGCCATTATGCTGCAAATTGTCCACAGAGGAAATCCAAGAAGGGATCTGGGGAAGGATCTGAAGGTGAGGCACTTTCTTCACAGTTTGAGTTGGATTTCACACTCTTCGCATGCATGGTTTCATCCATGGTGGGAAGTGGTTGGTTTCTTGATAATGGAGCTTCTTTCCACATGAACAGCAACAAGAGTTTGTTCAGTACTTTAGAGGAGAAAGATCTCTAGATACTCATAGCGATGGGTAATGATGAGAAGTATAGTGTCTCAAGTGTAGGCATGATTATTTTTCAGGGGGAGCATGGAGCTCGCCTTACCTTGACTGATGTCAAGTATGTACCAAGACTGAAGAGAAACTTGGTGTCGATCACGATGCTGGAAGATAGAGGCTATGATGTAGTCTTCAGTAAGGGAAAGCTTTTCCTTAGACACATCATCACTAGACAGGTGAAGCAGATTGGTTCATGGGTCAAGAACCTATATGCTCTTAAGGTTCAAGATGCATGCAAAGCCTTGAGTAGCAAGGCAACTGATGGAGACTTGGTAGTTGAGAGGGAGGGTATATTACCTCTCAACATGCAGAGCCAAAAGAAGTCTCAAACAATTGTGGAGGAGCCACGATTGGTGCAGTAGCTTCAGGAGGTTGTGGAGCAGCCAAAATAGGGGAAGCTAAGTGGAGATCGAGTAGAGACATCTACTCATGCAAAGACCTCCAGTAGGGGGAAACTTCAAGCCAGGTGGGCTGAGGGATCACATGCAGCCATTCCTCCAGGTAAGAGGTGGGGTGATATAGAGTGATCGTCCCAAGGAGGAGGGGCAGGATCCTTGAGGTACCCAACCTCTTGGATGAGACCTTGCTACAGGAGCCCCAATGTGGAGTAGAAGGAACTGACTGATTGGGTAGAGACAGATGTGGATGGAGAGGCAGAGAGAGCGAAAGTGTAGGGAAACCAAGGATAGTGTATAGCTAGCAGGCTGTAGCAATGTGAGAGGCACAAGTGTTTTGCACAGTGCTAGGTGGCACAAAGAGGTGTGTAATGGTGCGAGATGCATGGAGATGTTGTAGTAGCACAAATGTCAGAGAGGGAGCACTTATCAGCAGCAGGTAGAGCTTTAGCATCATAGTATGTTCCTAGCCCAATAGAGTGGTCAGTTGGGAGTGTTTTTGTTCCAAGTGTTGCTAGAGCAAGTGGACTGGGTAGATGTGTTGCATGCAGAACATTCTAGAGTTATAGGATCAGGTTCGAGAGAAAGCCTTTCTTATTGAGAGGGAGTGTTGAAAAGTATGCAACAAGAAATGCTAAAAATAGAATGTCTAAAAATAGCATGTCTAAATATAGCATTTCTGCGTCCCTTCCTAGTTATAGCAGTCCCTTGTCTATCTATAGGAAGTAAAATTAATTTTGGTCTTAAAGGCAGTTTGAAATATTAATTAATTAATTCAGCTAAGTTAATTAATTAAGGAAATTCGAATTTGAAGTCTTTGTGAGCATGCACATGAGTTTCCTCCACTGATTGAGGGAATGAGCATGAGTTCTATAATGAGAGAATCAGTTGACTTAGTTCTATCTAGTCAAGTCCAGTTAGATTATTTTAACAAGTTGTTAAAATAATGAAATATAGTTTGTTAATGCTTGCATGCATGTGACAACTATTATTTTAGATAACTGAGAATTCGCTCATGGATAACTATTTCATGTCAATTCTATCAGAGACCCAGTTGAGATTAGATGTTGGACAATGTACTATTAGATGCTTAACTATTTCCAGTAAGTATTTTTTGCATGGCTAAGAAACTAGTGTTCTGAAGGAATACGTAGTTGGACCATTGGTTGTTTTTGGTATGTTGGAATTAATAGCATATGCTTTTGCTATTATTTCCTAAGAAAACTACGTAAGGACCATAGGGAAAGCCTATATAAACAGGGCTTGGGTGGTTCATGAGATATATCTTCATATCTTCATAGTTCATTGAGAACTGAATAACTTGAGAGCTAATTCTTCTTGTATTATGAAGAGGATTTCCACTTGATGATAATACATGGTTGGGGTTTTATGCTGGTGCTTTCCCCTGGATATATCTTGTGTTATGTGTGATTAATTCTCTTGATCAGTTATGCATGTTTCTACTTGATGTTGCTCATGAATTCAATTATGCTTCCGCTTAATGTTTTGTAGAAGTAGATCATGTGTTTTGCTTTAGTACATTGCATTACCAGTTTGATCTACAGGTGAAATTTCTACATGGTATCGGAGCTAGCTGATTTGTAGAAAAATTCTACAGATAGCAACAACAAAAATTTTATACTCGACAATGAGCCTTGTTCTAGAAGAGACTATTTAACAAACAAAACATTTGTCCTGTAAAAGGAGCACATATACTAATAGTAAAGAAACAAACTATCATAGTTGTCCCTCCGAGGACACATATGCAGAAACTAACTACAAGATATTTACAGAGTTTGTTGTCAGAAATGTGGAGTGATGCTCCTACATCAACAAACACAAGAATTTCAAAGTAAAAAAAATCTAACTCAAGCTATATTTATTTTTAGAAAAAACATCATCATTTCAAATTAAAAGTGAACTAAAACGCGCTAGATTTTCTTCTATCATGAACACAAGCATTGCAAGGAAAAATAAATCTAAAACGTGCTAGATTTTATTCTAGCACGAACACAGGCATTGCAAGTTAAATAAATCTAACACTTAGTAGATTTATTTGTTGCACATACATAGGAATTGTAAAGTAAAAATAATATTGCATGGTATATATCCTCCTTACACAAAAAAAATCACATTGAAAGGTAACAAAAATCTAACGTGCGCTAGATTTTTTCACCAAGAAATGTGATTTTGTTTGTGCAAGGAGGATATCTACCATGCGTTAGATTTATTTTTGCCTGTGATATTGTTATTATTCTTTTTCATTTTAATATAAATATAGTGGTGAAAGAAATTACAGTATGTATAATTAACATTTTATTCAATAATTAGTTTCGTAATACTTTCTTACTTATATTTTCAAAAACCATGGACTACGAAGCTAGAGAAACTTCAAAGGAGACATCTACTAGAGAAGGATGTAATTTGCTTACACTTTTCTTCATATGGTTATGAATTATGAAAATAAATGAATGTCGATCAATGAATATTGAGCTATCGTTTTTTTACAGTGACCTTGCATATAGACTTAAATTCCTCATTCTTATGCATATGTGTCAAATGTGATGTTGTAGAATGTGATTACATAATGTTTTTTAACTTGTGATATTTTTAATTAGTTTGAAATTATCATATGTATCTCTAAAAAAAATTTCAATTTCTAAGAATGACTCTACAACTGAGATTCCAAAAAAAGCATCGAAGAAAAAGAAGAATGCAAATATGACACAATACAAGTCTCTTGAAGCTACTATGACATTTTCAAATCTAATTTATACACATTTACAAAATAGGTAGACGATATTATATTATGTAGTTACAAATAGCATGAATTTAAATCATTATATGGGTAGTAAGATTGCATTACACATGTGCTTCTTTGTTCTTGTGCATGTAAATGCATATAATGTATTGTAGAATTTTTCATTAATATTTTGTATTTCATGTTTTCCACAATTGTTTTCAAAAACTATGGATTTGACTATATTCGAAATTCCAAGTACTGCAATGGAGGGAAAACAAAAAATAGATGATACACAAACAATGTCTCCTTCATTTTGTATGGTGGTTTTATGTATTATTTATACTCCCTTATAAATGGTTACATTAGTTGGTCCCATCAAATTTTAGTAGAATACTATATTACAATGTTTGGACCTAGAATTTAATTTTCATTTTTGTTAATTATTATTTTATGATTGTTTGAAAAATATCATCGCCAAATAAAATAAAAATTGTTACAAAAATCATCTAAGAAACAAACAAGTATTCCAACTCAAACTGGAGTTTCAAGAATGGCTTCTAGTATTTTTTAAATGATCTCAAAGTACAATTGGGTTTGTGCAAAGATTGGTACGGTCAAATAGAAACTCCCATAAATGTGTTTCCTAATATGATATATTTGGGTACATAGATGGAATCGAACCACATAAATTAGGAATAATTGTTAATTGGTATGCGCACAATGATAGTGAGATCAAATTCCAAGTGGAGGATATTGGAGAAAATGAAGTAAAATTAGTTTCTCATGAAGTGAAGTATACAAAATCTAGACACGACTTGATTGAAGCTTCAAGTAATGATTTGCCAGAATCACTAAAGAATTCAATGTTTAATTTTTATAGCTATGAGACCTTCTCCAAATATGGTATCAAGAGTTGTGCATTTATTTTAAAACATATCACTAAAGTTATAAAATATCATCAGGTAAAAGGTATAAAAACATCATTTGTACTTCTTTATTTGCAACAAAGAGGTACAAAGTTGGATAAAATACTAGATGATAAACTCTATGCTCAACTAATTGCTTTGGGGAGAGTATATTTAAATGAAATGTAACAGAGCGTTGCAGAAAGTGATTTCAAACATACAACTGAATTTCAAAAATATAGGAAAGTTGAATCTGAGACAACGAAGCTTGCAGAGAAATGTGATGAAATTCATGAAAATTTCAAGCATTGTTATTTATTTTCAAACTCTTTAAGTAGAATGTTGGATGTTCAAATATGTAGAGAATCTCCCAAAGTATTTAAATAGAGGTCACAAGATGATTCAAATGTTAAACTATTAGTCAAATCATTCCTAGAAAAATTTCAAGCATCATTGTATAATGTTAGGCCCATATACTACTAGTGTAACCCCTTATTGTTATTAGTACAACCCCCTTATTATATTGTTGTACCCATGTAGTCCCCATATTGTTATTATTGTGCCCCATAGAAACCCACTATTGTTATTAATTGTGCCCTTACATTATTATTGTTATGTCGGCTCTGATTATATTATGACCCCTTAGACTCATATATATAGAAAGGAGGTGTTGTCATTTGTATCATCCAAGAATTGTTCATTTGTGCAATGTAAAGGAGGTTTACCCCTCAAAGAGGCTGAATTCTCAGGCATTGATCTATATTTTCTATCTTTTTGTGAGCTGGTTTCATAACATTTGGTATTAGAGCTTTGAATTCTAGGGTTTCGTTGCTCCAAACAGGGCATCATGGAATTTGCGCTATAACTTTTTTCTGCAACGTTTTAGACGCTAAAAAAAAATCATTTGAGAGGAAATCATTCTAAACCTCGGGTCCGAATTTTAGAGCTTTTTGTGCTATATTTACGGAGATATGCTCTAAGGAATTTGGCCTTTTTGCAGACTCCCGAATTACATTCCAAATAGGTGACCTGGGGAAAATAGCCATAACTTTTGTTTTGAGCATCAGATTGACATTTCGTAAGAATTTACAGAACGAGGACGGACTTTGGTTTCTTGTATACATTTTTCAAATCCAAAGGTTGAAACAAGGACATGTGGCACTGTTGGGTTGTGTTATATTCTTTCCACGACTAGCCCACGTAATTAACCAGGGGGATAGAGGGGGGGCGAAGCCCCTCTTCATTGTGCCAATTATGTAGCGGGTTGGGGATGGGCGTGGGGGGGCGGGGGGGGGGGGGTCCAATTATAAGGGGTTTGAGGCGTACCCATCCACTTTATGGGTTGGGCAGCACCCCAGAAATTTTGGTTTGGACCTATTTTAGATGGGCGGACCACCTTGGTTTTGATGCATGATTTCAAACAATGTTTTGGACGCGTTGTTCTCAGTCCATAGTATTTGTGCGTGATGGTTTTATGGTCCATGGTATTGGATCTTCGGCTGTATAAATATGTTGTAATATTGAAAGGAACATAATGAAAAATCAAGCTGGTAGTCCTGGTTTTGGGATCGAGGGGAAAATCTTTGTGTATATGTGTTTTATGTGTTATGCTCTCGCATTGTTTATTTTCTGTGTTTTAGAATTCATATGCAGGTAATTTTTGTACAAGGTTAAAACCTAAATTTCATATCAGAGCTATTTTGGCTTCAAGGGGACGCCTTTGTTGCTAAGGGGTTTCGCTCAAGCCTGTGGTAGACCCTGTTCAGTGGGAGATCTACGAGATCGATTCTGGTGGTGAAATAAGACGGTGAGCAGTGGAAATATAGAGATCGAGAAATTTAATGGTCATAGTTTTGAGTTGTGCAAACTCAAGATGGAGGATCTGTTGGTGGATAAAGATTAGTGGATTGCAGTAGATCCGGGTACTAAACCAACAGGAGTGTCCAATGAAGAATGGAAGAAGTTGGATCGAAAGGCAAAGAGCACAATAAAATTGTGTGTCTCAGATTCAGTATTGCTGAATGTATCAGGGGAAGCTACAGCGAAGGCTTTGTGAGACAAGTTAAGGACTTTGTACCAATCTAAGTCTCTAGTGAATAAACTTTTCTTACGGAAAAAGCTGCATAACCTAAGGATGAAAGATAGAGACTCGGTGACAAAGCATCTGAATGCATTTAATATTGTGGTAAGTCAGTTAGCATCTATCGATATTAAAATTTCATATGAAGATAAATGCATCAGTTTGTTGTGTTCTCTACTAGATTCGTGGGATATTCTAGTTATTGCAATAGGTAGCAATGCAACTACCTTGCAGTTTGATGAAATAGTCTCATCCTTGCTGATAGAGGAGATGAGACGGAAAAATATGCAGAGCCAGAATGGTGATGCCTTATCTATACGAGGACGGTCCCAGGAATAGAAACAAAAATAAGTCATCGAGTGGGAGATCTAAATTTAGAGGGAGATCGAAATCTCGAGGAAAACCTGTAAAGGTGGTGTGCTGTAAATGCGAAAAGGAAGGGCACTTCAAAAGGGACTGTAAATCTAAAGCTCCTGATAAAGGAAAGGGATCTGATGATGCTCCTTCTGTAGAGGAAAAAACCACCTCAGATGAAGGTGGGGATGTACTTGGCTTCTTCAAGTACACATGTATATCATGAGGCATGGTTGATTTACTCAGGTGCATCCTTTCACTTCACTCCCCATAGAGAGTGGTTCTGCAAGTATGAGAAATACGATGGTGGTGATGTCTTCTTGGGGGATGATAGGAAGGCTAGAATCGTTGCTCATGGAAAAGTAAAGCTGAAGTTGCAATGTGGAAGGGTTAGAACACTTCCGGGTGTTCTGCATATTCCTGCATTGGCTAGAAATCTGATTTATGTAAGAAAGTTGGATGATGTAGGTGTAAAAACAGTGTTCGAGAAGGATACCTACAAGATGGTGTCTAGTCAATTTAACGTCTTAAATTTCTCTACATAAATTATGAATCCGGGTATGGTAAACTGATGAAATGTGGTGCACCATATGTGCCTAGTTAACATTTTTCTTACTTCGTTGTTTTATAGATTTTATTTTGTTTTGGGGTTTTGTTTTTGTTGATCTCTTAAGAATACTTTTAAAGGTCAAGTATGGATGTAGATTTCAAAACAAGGTTTATGTCCCTAATGGTAACTTCCAAAACTTAGCACTTCAAAACATCTCAAAACATGTTATTGATGGAATTAGTACTTAAACAAAAGTGTAAGTATGCAACTACTTCAATCAAACAAAAGATGAAATACTGATCATGAAATCATTGTCTTTGATGCTTGTATAAATACGGAAATAAAAGTTAAGCTATTGCACTCAAACAAATCAAAAACTGCAAACTAATAAAAATTAAAATCAAATCACATCATTAATAGTCTGATTGCTCGCCAGGTAGTCTAAGCTATGGCTTTCAAAGATAATCATCAATAACATGAGCAATCTAATATCTAATTGCAGAAAAGTAAAACTAAAATAAAATCACATCAATTCATAGTCTAATCCCTCGCCAGGTAGTCTAAGTTATGGCTTTCAAAGGTAATCATCAATAACTTGAGCAATCTAATATCTAATTGCAGAAAAGTAAAACTAAAATCAAATCACATCAATTCATAGTATGATCCCTCGCCAAGTAGTCTAAGCTATGGCATTCGGAGGTAATCATCAATAACTTGAGCAATCTGATATCTAATTGCAGAAAAGTAAAACTAAAATCAAATCACATCAATTCATAGTCTGATCCCTCACCAAGTAGTCTAAGCTATGGCTTTCAGAGGTAATCATCAATAACTTGAGCAATCTGGTATCTAATTGCAGCAAAGTAAAACTAAAATCAAATCACATCATTCATAGTTTGATTCCTCGCCAGGTAGTCTAAGCTATGGCTTTCGGAGATAATCGTCAATGATATGAGCAAGTTGATATCTAAATTAACTAACAAAGCAAATGAATAAGACTAAAATCAAAGCATAACTGAAATTGAAAAGCTAAAAAAACAAAGTCAGCGGAGAGGTAAATCTCATGTCACTATTTGATGCAAAAACATGTAAAGAAAAATTAATCTACAATCAACCGGTTGAACACACTTACATGAATCAAAATTGCATGAATGGAAAATCTAAACTATCAAACTTGAAAGCAATCAAATGACATAATGAAATCAAAGCAAAATTACAAAATAAAATCTACTCTAACCTTACATTCAATGTGCTCCATGATCTTACCTTCACATCTCCTTCCATGTTGAGAACATAAAAGCTTTATTCAAATTCTTCAAAATTACAAAGTACAACAAAGCTCTCCAAATCTTTCAAAAGCCATCAAGGAAGAACTACAAACTCCAAGCTAAGCTAAGCTCTAAACTCTAAGCTAACAAGCTAACAAATGAAGGAGAAAGATCTCCTATTTATACAAAAAGATGAGAAGCCATCTCATTAATGAGAGTCCATGAATCTCTCCCTCTACCTCTAAAGTCCTAATGAAAATAGGAACTGATAAGACACATGTCTTCTTAGAGTTACAATACAATTAGGAGATGTGACACATATCCTCATGATCCCATGATTCTTTCCACTCAAATTCGAATTTGGCGTTAGAGTGCCACATAAGGGTCTTCTAGAAGCTTCCTTTCAACCTACACATGTCAACAATCTCAACCCATTTGTTAGGTATAAGCATATGCACATTATTTTCTAATTTTTAACCACAAAATCACTTAAAAGGCTTAGAATTAATAAAGTTTGGAAAAACATAAATGTGGCCCAA
This sequence comes from Pinus taeda, assembly GCA_000404065.3. Lineage (NCBI taxonomy): Eukaryota > Viridiplantae > Streptophyta > Pinopsida > Pinales > Pinaceae > Pinus > Pinus taeda. The sequence goes on from APFE031174783.1 coordinate 21,247, forward strand.
TGATAATGAAAGTGGGATGAATGTGGTGACATAGTAGTGAAATGGAGGTGAATGGAAATGATATAATGGACATAATAGTGAAAGTGTAATGGAAATGAATGACATTTTCAAGACTCAACATACCCCCCAACTGAAGCTATTGCATGTCCTCATGCAATATATATTACATTATCTTTTTTTTTTTATCCTTGAGCTTTGGCTTAACTTTGCATGATATCATTTGATAACTTCATATTTCTGCAAAGTGTTTTACTTGAGTTGCAACATGGTTGGTTCTTGTGTTACAACCATTTTTTTGTTGTTACCTCCTATTTTGATCTTTGAACTTTGCATAATGATATTTTGATTATTGTTGCAAAGTATATCTTTATTGGATTGAATGATGGTTGGTTCTTGTGTGACAACCATGCTTTTGTTTGTATCCAATTTATCCTTTAAGCACTTTTTCAAAAGCCATTGTATGCCCATAATAACAATGTAATAGTTAATATCTGTTGGAAGTATGTGAGCTCCTGAATATGATATGGACATGGCAAGATATGAAAATGAATGTATTCCCCCCCAACTGATGGTATTGGCAATTTTATGAAATGAGAAAGAGAAATGTTTTTCCAACAATAATCATTTTAGCTTTTTATGGAATTCTATGGTCAAAAGTTAGAAAATGACGTACCTTCACTTACCCTTTGGAATGGATGAGTTGTATGTGTGGTGGCTGAAAAATTTCTGATCATATTCTTCTTCAAGTGGTTGAACAAGAGGAGTCATGGAT
>APFE031174783.1:22976-68473 GCA_000404065.3 Pinus taeda
GAAGCGGGTTTTCAGGTATTTGTGTGGCACTAGTGATTATGGTTTGTGCTACCAAGGAAGACCAGGATTGGACAGAGTGTTGGATATTCGTGGCTTTGTTGATGCGGACTCGGCTGGAGATCTAGATCAGAGAAGATCTACAAGTGGGTATGTGTTTAACCTATTTAGAGGTGCAGTCAGGTGGACAAGTAAGAAACAATCTGTAGTGGCACTATCAACTACAGAGGCAGAATACATGGCAGCCACTCATGCAAGCAAGGAAGCAGTTTGGTTGCAGAGATTGTGTTCAAGTATGGGGTTAGTACAAGAAGCTATAAGGATAGACTATGACAGCCAAAGTGCAATTTTCTTGGCAAATAACCCCGCATATCATTCAAATACAAAGCACATTGACGTTCAGTATCACTTCGTGAGGGATATGATAGAAGAAAAAAAGGTGTTCCTGGTAAAGGTGGACACTTTGAAGAATACTTCAGATGCATTGACAAAATCTGTGAGCTCTGAGAAGTTCTCTTGGTGTAGAGAAACAATGGGTGTTTCAGGGCTGGAAAAATAACTAAGATTTCTTGTGGCCCCATGTGGAAAGAAAACAACAAGTGGGAGAATGTTGGGTTGTGTTATATTCTTTCCACGACTAGCCCATGTAGTTAAACGGGCGGTTAAAGGGGGGTGGAGCCCCTCTTCATTGCACCGATTATGTAGCAGGGAGGGTCACATGGGGTTTGAGGCGTACCCGTAACCCCACTTTATGGGGTCCGAGGCAGCGCCCCAGAAAATTTTGGTTTTGGACCCTATGTTAGGATGGGTGGACCCACCTATGGTTTTGCGCATGATTTTCGCACATGTTTTTTGACGTAATGGTTTTTGGTCCATGGTATTAGATGCGATGGTTTTTGATCCATGGTATTGGATGCTTCGTCATGTATAAATATGTATTATAACATTGAAAGGAACATAATGAAAAATCAAGCTGGTAGTCCTGGTTTTGGGATCAAGGGGAAAATCTCTGTGTATATGTGTTTTATGTATTATGCTCTCGTATTGCTTATTTTCTGTGCTTTAGAATTCATATGAAGGTAATTTATGTACGGGGTACCTACAAACACGTCTTACAAGTTCGCTCTACAGAACTAGTCTATAATCAGGTCACCGTGGGAGATTTGGCATAACTCTTCCTTGGAGAATCCAATTTGGATCAGACTGGTGGCATTGGAAAGAGGACACAGAGGACTACTATAGGTCGCGATTTCAAAACTGGAAGATCAGAAATTACATAGTTACAATTATTTCAATATCAAGCTCCTAAAATCAAGAAAAAGCGATATGAGGAAGTTCGATGGCAAGGATCCGGTAAATTGGAAACTACAGATGGAGAAATATTTTGATCTACATGGTGTACTACTATTACAAAAGGTATGTATTGCATCTTCATATTTAGAACAAGATCATTTTTTATTGTATAAAGGGCTTTGTTCTTGTAAACAACTTGTTACGTGGTCAATTTTCATAGAGGAAATTATTGCACATTATGAGAATACAAAGAGCAACACCTTCTTTAGAGCAACACCACAATAGTTGGAAGAAAAAAGAGAACAAGGGCTTTGTTACAAAGTGGAAAGAAAAATTATGACAACAAGGAATTCTACCCCTCACAACTATAAAGATGGAAGTGTTGTTTCTCGTAGCCTTCCACATCCTACAAGGGTTACACCACAACAATTGGAAGAAAAAAGAGAAAAAGGGCTTTGTTACAAATGTGATAGAAAATGAACTAAAGGTCATAAGTGTGCTGAGAAGAAATTATTTTACATAGAGTATGAAGAGGAGGAAGAAAAGGATCAAGAAACATCAAAAGAAGAGGATATACACCAGGAGCCAACCCCAGAGAAAGAAGAAATGAATCTGACCATATCTTGTAAAGAATTGGAAATAATTACCACTCCTCAAACTCTCAAGGTAGAAGGACATATCAAGAAGAAAAAGGTTCAAGAAGTAAAAGATCACATCGAGAAAGAAGAAATGAATCCAACCATATCTTATAATGCATTGACCAGAATTACCACTCCTCAAATTATCAAGATAGAAGGACATATCAAGAATAAAAATGCTCAAGAAGTGAAAGATTGTACGAATTAAGCACAACATAAATTAATTAAATTCACACACAGTAGATAGCAAACAAATAGAGACAACAATTTAACGTGGTTCACCCAACCAATCTGGGCTACATCCACCAAACAGAGGTATCATCTTATCATTTATTCAACAAGAGATTACAACTACAGATTCCCTCTTCCTCACACCTCACATCTCTCATTAATTTTGCCTCTATAGGCATACAATTTATAGATGTAGAAGAGACTGAATAATAAATGCTATCACAACAAAATAGGATAGAAAATCTCCACTTGCTGATTTGATGCCATCAATTATGTAACAAACCACTATTGTTGGTATTATCCAAAAGATTTTTGCCAAAAAACAATATGCAAAATCTCAACAATCTCCACCTTGACAACAATTAACTTGATACCATGTTCATTTATTATATTTTTATTTTCTTTGCAAGCCAAGAGAAGCCAGACACCATCGTAGCTTCTCTATATAAAACTTGTTTCGTGAACATGTCTGCACAGTTTTCCTTTGTATGCACATTTTCAAGAGAGACTCCCCGTTCAGTGATAACATGTCTTACAAAATGGTACTTTATAGGTATATGCTTTGATTTACTATGATAGGCTGGATTTTTAGCCAAGTGAATTGCACTTTGACTATCACAAAATAACTTAATGTTGTATTGTAACCTACCAAACTCACCAAACAAACCTTTCAACCAAACTGCTTCTTTGCAAGCATGTGAAGCAGCTATGCATTCTGCTCTGTAGTGGATAGAGAAACAATGTTTTGTAGCTTTGACATCCAGCTAATAGCTCCACCTGCAAGAGTAAATACATATCCTGAAGTTGACCTTCTCTTATCCAAATCACCTACAAAATTAGAATCAACATATCCGCAAATAAATTCACTACTTTTGTTATAAGTGATACAATAATCACTTATGCCTCTCAGATACCAAAGCACCCATTTCACTGCTGGTCAGTGTTCTTTCCTTGGATTTTCCATATACCTATTGACAACCCCAACTGCATGTGAAATATATGGTTGTGTACTAACCATCTCATACATCAAACAACCTACTACATTGGCATATGGAATTCGAGACATAGATTTCTTTTCTTCATTTGTGTTAGGACATAAACTTGAAGAAAGCTTAAAATGGGAAGCTAAAGGGACTAAAACTGGCTTCACATTGTTCATACCAAACCTTAAAGGTATTTTCTCAATATACTTCTTTCATGATAGCCATAGCTTGCCATTGCTCCTGTCTCTGAAAATCTCCATGCCCAAAATTTGTCTTGCTGCTCCTAGATCTTTCATATCAAATGTCCTAGCCATCTAAGCCTTTAACTTGTTGATCTCACTTATGCTTTTGCTTGCTAAAAGCATATCGTCAACATATAATACTAAGATAATGAACATGTCATTACTTAATTTCTTAAAGTAAACACAATGATCATATTCACTTCTTATATAATTTTGGCTCATCATGAAAGAATCAAATTTCTTGTACCATTGTCTCGGTGATTGCTTCAGACCATACAATGATTTCGTTAGCCTGCAAACAAATTTCTTGTTGCAATTTTGAACAAACCCTTCAGGTTGTTCCATATAAATCTCTTCATCTAAATCTCCATGTACGAATGCAGTCTTAACATCTAGTTGTTGTAATTCTAAATCAAGTAAAGCAATTAATGCTAAGACAATCTGAATTGAAACAATTTTAACAATTGGTGAAAAAATCTCATGAAATTCAATTCCTGCTTTCTGAGAAAAGCCTTTCACAACCAGCCTCGCTTTGTACCTGTATTATTTATCATCAACACCCCTTTTCAATTTGTAAACCCATTTACATCCTACAATTTTATGTCATTGAGAAGTGTTACGAGATCCCATGTGGCATTCTTGTCTAATGCCTTCATTTCTTCCTTCATAGCTTCTTTCCACTTATCACTGTTAGAACCTTCTACAGCTTCCTGATAGCATAAAGGTTCATCATCATTAGCGGTTAAAGCAACTAAAGTAACATAATCATCATACCTTTTAGGATGATATCTGATCCTCGTGGACCTTCTTAAAGATGTTTCTAGTTCTTCCACAATTTGCTAATTATTATCTGTAGGAACCTCTTCATGATCTTCATCTGAAACTTGTTCATCGTTACTATAATCAGTGTTTGAACTGGTTTCAAACTAAATATGTTGAAACTTAGGTACATTTTCTTTTTTCAAATTAATATCTACATCTGGATTATCGAGTGAACATTAATTGAATTTAACATCTCTGTTAATGATGATCTTGTGAGTAGTAGGATCCCACAACCTGTATCCCTTAATCCCATAATTCCTTCTGCAAATTGGCATTGCTTAGCATACTTCTTGCTCTTTCTAAGAGAGTCTTATTCATGCGTTCAGCAACTCCATTTTGCTAAGGAGTATAAGCAGTAGTTATATGACTTTCGATCCCAACTTCCTTGAAATAATTATCAAATTCCTTTGAAGTAAACTCACCACCATTTTCAGTTCTTAAACATTTAATGGTTCTTTCAGTGATATTTTCAACTAATGCTCTAAATTGCTTGAAAACTGTGAATACATCAGACATTCTTTTCAAGATGTAGACCCATACTTTCCTAGAGAAATCATCTATAAAAGATATAAAATATGATGATCCTTCATATGAGGTTGTAAGATATGGACCCCAAACATCAAAATGGATATAATCAAGGATTCCCTTACTAGTATGTTTTCCAATTTCAAATTTATGCTTGCACTGTTTCCCATATATACAATGTTTGCAGAAAGCTAACTTAAAAGACTTTAAACTAGGAAGTAACTTATGACCAAATAAAATTTTTAATCCTCTTTCGCTCATATGGCCCAACCGTTGATGCCAAAGTCAAATATAATCACTATCGTTTTCAGATACAATTGAAGCATAATCTGACTCTCTTCTTCCTTCTAACTGAAAAAGATTTCCAACCTTCTTTGCTTTCATTACTAGTAGCATTCCTTTATAAATTTTCATTACTCCACCTTGAATAAAAGTTTTATATCCATTTGTGTCTAGCACTCCTAGAGAAATAATATTTTTTCTAAGTTTAGGCACATGTCTTACATCACTTAAGATTTTAATTGTCCCATCAAACATTTTAATCTGGATGCTTCCAATTCCCACAACATTACATGAGACATCATTTCCCATCTAAACAACTCCATCATTGATTTATTTATAAGTTTTAAACCACTCTTTATGAGTGCACATGTGATTGGACGCACCAGAATCTAACAACCAATGTTGATCATGATTTAATAAATTAACTGATAAAACTTCATCACTTATACCTGAATTGGATGTCGTACATGTATCTGTCATGTTTGCTTCTTTATTTTCTATTGAAGAGTCTCCTTTGGATGTTTGTTGTCTCTTCCAATAGTCCTTCTTCAAATGTCCCGATTTGCTGCAAAACTAGCATTTTAGATTACTCTTCTTCCCTTTCGATTTTGGCCGAGAGTTGTTCTACTTACTGAACCGTCTTTCTTTAGATCGACCTCTAACCATCATTGCTTCTAATGTAGAGGTTTCTTGATTTCACCTTTTTCTGGTTTCTTCAGACAGCATAGCTCCAACAACATCATCAAATTCAAGGGTTTCTGATGAACTAAGACTTATAGAAGTAACAAAATGATCCCATGACTCAGGCAACGAGCATAATAAAGTTACAGCTTTATCTTTTGAATCAAATTTTACTTCTATGCTATCTAACTGCACCAAGAGAGTATTAAACGTATTCAAATGATCGGTTATTGTTGTACCTTCCTTCATGTGCAAGCTGTACAATTGTCTTTTCAGAAAAATCCTATTTGTTAAGGATTTAGTCATGTACTATTTTTCTAGCTTTGTCCATAGACCAACGGCTGTTTTCTCTGACACAATGTTAAATAAAACAGCATCCGCCAAACACAATCATATGCCACTTAGTGCTCTATCATCGATGTCACTCCATTCGTCATGTGTCATGGTGTAAGGTTGTTTGGATTTTCCCAAAAGTGCCTTCACCATGCCTTGTTGCACGAGTAAATCGTGCATCTTAACTTTCCAGATTTCAAAGTTATTTCTCCCAATAAACTTCTCAATCTGAAACTGAGCACTTTGAGTTTTTGACATAGTTTGATTTAACTTCTCACACAGAACAGAAAGCTTCACACAGCATATAGTGTCAACAATAAAAAACTTCCTTCAATTCACATACTGAGAAATGATACCTATCTCCAGCACATGGCGCTTTTGAACCTTCAGCGCCAGCTCACGGTTATTTTTACAAACATAAACTTGACTCTTCAGGAAGATGAATACGGATCTGGTCTTGTGTCTTTTAGCATTGGTTTCACTGCTAGTTTCGCAACCCGATCCACCTAATCAGGACTGTACCGAAACTCATATTATCATCTGCTCACTCAAAATGGATCTGTGTTCACCGGTCTTGGGTAACTTATATCTCCTGAAATATAAAACAACCAATGCAAAGCAAACAAGTGTAACAACCATGAAATGTTCCACAGTCAGATTATACATATACTCCACGCCCTCCAAAACTAGAAATGTGCTTTGATGCTACCCTCCTTAATCATGGGTTGACAAAATAAAACAGTAAAAATTGAACTGTCTTATTTTCATAAATCACTCAATTTACATATCTGAAATATACGTCTTTATTTCATTGCAGAGCTTTACGACATTCGAGTCAGATTCATTCAAAGTTTGGCAAACTTTGGCTCTTCCCCAACCTCTGGAAAACTATGGCACAGCAACCCAGAGAGGACAAGGAGCATTGAACCTGCTCCCTCAGCCCATCAAATGCAAGGCACTTGTAATCCCATTTCATCACAATGAGTTTGATCCACTACTCAATCGTATAAAGATTGCAAATGAAGCAAATTTAGATGTTGAAAACATCAACATTTGGATAGTTGATGGTCAACACACCATTCAAGCAATGAAATAAGTTATAACAAATCCAATATTATACAGTGTATATGTCAAGGCAAAGAAAAAGTATCAAAGACATAATACTCGTTTCTTCGATCCATCAGTTGAACCAAGTGAGGTTATTAAGATTTGTTTTCAACTCAATTATATAAATAAGGTGTTCTATAAAACACATTTATTGATTTTGTGCACTCCGCAATACATTTCTTACGTACCAATGACAATTTAAAGAAAAATAGGCTTGGATATTCTATGACAGGTGAAGCCAAGGTATGAAATTTAATTTTTTTGCACCTGTCACATATTATCATATCTCTCTTTATTTTACACAAATTATTAAAAATAATGACTTATTTCAGTTGATAATATAAGTAATATTTTATCACGTTTACAATTAATTCACATTAGTTTATATTTCCTTATTTTATTTGAAAATATAATTCATATTTTCATACTTTTGGAGCCTTTTGGGTTGTTATTTCTCATCTTCTTTTTTTAGTCTCTCGGTATATTTCATCCATATTTTTCTAGACTAGTGTAGACCCGTGGTCATGTATATATATGTAGTTTTTGCTGGATAGTTATGATTTTTTCGCATTGTTGGGATCTGGGCAATCGTGTTGAATACACATTTAGTTGTGTATATGCAAAATGTAATTTTGTTTATCAAAGAAAATAAAATTACAGTGTTTTTTCTAGGAAAAAAAAATATAAATTATTATATTAATTAATTAGGTTTAATAAGTCTAGACTAATATAATATTATCTTTATAATAATATTAGCTTTAATATATTATAATATATATTAGTGCAATTTGCTTGAGAGTTTTAATATGATATATTATAATATTAAATATCAATAAACTAGAAACACACACACACATATATATATATCACACACACACACACGTGTGTGTGCATGTGTCGCTCTCTAGGGTGGTTCATGGACACTGAGTGGCTACTACATCCACAAGAAAATCCAGGTAGGTTAGCTCGAAGGAATCTACCCACTGGCCAAATTAGCAAGGTCTAACTCCAAGGGCGTCGAGGAGATTTGACCTTGTGACCTCCTGATAGGCGAGATACTTAGCAAAATGAACTCGGCCAACTGAACTATCCCTTAGGGATATAATATATATAATGTTGTGTTGTTGTGTGTGTGTGTTGTGGTGGTTGTGTATGTATGTATGTATGTTATGTATGTATTAAACATAATATTATAATGTTTAAAGGGTAAAATATCATATAATATATAACATAATACTATATAATATTATGTTTAATATTATATAGTATTGTATAGCCCATGGGGCAGTGGAATTGGTAATGGCCATGAAAATGAAGTGTTATATATGAGAAGATCCGAGGTTCAAAACCCCCCCACTTCACCTATGCCTGTGGAAGGGCATATGTAAGACGCTGGAGGTTATGTGGTAGCACCTCGAATTTATGACCTCGTGTCATGTTGAATATGAGATTAATCAATTTTTCGATTCCTCTAGATATAAAAAAATATTATATAGTATCATATAATATTAAAAATTATTAGCCATATAGAAAGAGGAAGTACAAAAGGTAAAAGAAGTTGGATTGAAAAAACCATCAAAGTCTCAAAATCAGATAAAAAAAGATACCCCAAATCATCAAAATTTCAGTTAATGAAAGATGTAAAGGCATATGTAAGGTCCTAACTCACATTTACATTACTTTGACATTAATATTTTGCTTTTTTTAATGAAATATATGCATTGATTTTAGTGTAGATGTTAATTTCTAATCTTATCTAATTGTTTGCGCTTGATGCATTGATTTTAGTGTAGATGTTGATTTCTAATATTATTTTATTGATTACACTTGATGCATTGATTTTAGTGTAGAAGTTGATTTCTAATCCTATTTGATTGTTTGCACTAGTTGCATTAATTTCAGTGTAAATATTAATTTCTGATTTGGTGTAACTAGGTGGATGATGACACGGGGCTTCAATGGGGGAGAAATACCATACCACGTGTGTTCATAACGGGGGATATATGTTGAGGAAAAAATGACATAATATATTGAGGGATATATAAGGGGTAAAGGGTTTTTATATTGACAAGTATAATAAATGGAGCTCAAAGTTAATGAAAAAATATAAAGGGGTATAAAAAATGTTAATGAAAAAATGGATAACTACAATATCTAGTAAAAGTAGGGTTTTTTTAATTGGGAAGGTGTATTGGGTTCGTATTGGTAGAGGGTTAAATAATGTGATTTTTAGATGTATTTTCCAAAATAAAGTCAAATTAGGGGTATTGTTTAGTATTCCATGAACACACTCTATATGTCATAGGTTCATTGAGTGAAGCCCCAGTGAATGATATGCATTTCTTTAAAAGCAATTAGATTAATAGTGTCATTGATTTAAATGTATGCACAAAGTAATTTTGATGACATTCATTGATTTCTATGATACAATAATCATCAGACTAGATTAGAAAAAAAGACTAGATCCACCTTAATCATTATCCTGGATCTATCTCAAATAGAAACAAACAACAAAGAGCAAGTTGAAAAAGAAAGGCACAAGAAATAACAGTTGAGGATGCATTGATTTTAGTCTAGATATTGCATTGATTTCAATGTATACACAAAGTAATTTTGATGACATTCATTAATCTCTATGATACAATAATCATCGGCCTAGATCCATATTAAATATAAATGAACAAAAAAAATCCTAGATCCATCTTAATCATTATCCTAGATCTATCTCAAATAGAAACAAACAACAAACAGTAAGTTGAAAAATAAAGGCACAAGAAATAACAACTGAGGATGCATTGATTTTAGTGTGGATATTGATTTATAATTTTATTTGATTGTTTTCCACTAGATGATGTAAATAGATGAATGATGCACATTGCTTTCAAAGTAATTATATTAATAGTTTTTAATGATTTCAGTGTATGCATAAAGTAATTATCAATGATATGCATTGATTTCTGTGTTAGAATAATCATCAACCTATATCCATATTAAATATAAATGTAAAAAAAAGATCCTAATGTTATGGTAATTTACACACAACCACTAGGAGATATTGCTCCATAGCCTTGTCCCTAACAAGACTACCGGATCAAGAAATACATGGAAAGAAGTGAAAAAACAATCATATCCCTAAACCATACAATCAATTCAATCATCAATGCATTGAATTCCCAATCTAGGATTTGAGTTTTGTACCTGGGATCCATTCCGGTTGATGGAGAGTGTTGGATCCGTTGTAGAGAATCCATGCTCAAACCAAGACATTCTATACTCTACAATAGATATGAATCTTGCACATAAGCACCAACAAACAATCCATGGAAATGGTCATTTGTAGAGGACCTTCAACTTAAATAAATAAACACTAACATGCATAACTGATCATAAACACAAATGTGATGGAAATAAACCTTTATTTCTATTAATCATGAAATAAATTGAGTATTAAAATGTATTATATCATCATGTGGATCTTATCTTCCATATTCCAACAGAGTCTCCCCTTCTCCAAGCAATATGAAATTGAGAAAAAAATGGCTCATAATCTCTCACAAAATGAAAATAGCAACATGAATCTATAATTCTCCAAAATTCTATTTCTTGGCCGTAAAGGATGGACCAGTATATAAATACTCATAGATCTTTCAAGGAGGTTGAATGCATATTATTAGGGTGAAGAGAAGTTAGGAATCTTCTCTAAAAATGCAACCAATCCAAACTGAAGGGATAATATAAGATGTGGCTTCGAATTAATCTCCTAGGGAAAGTAAGCCTCTAAAACATAAGTCAAGGTCGCAGGGACTGAAATAGGAAAGTTTGACCCATGTTGCTATGAATATATGCTACTCCATGTGGATAGAGGGGGAGAATCACTCAGTCAGACACTAGGTGCCAACGAATGTGGACAAAACTAGGTCAAAGGAAGGGTCAAAGATCAAGCAAGTGTTCAACAGTAAAAGGAATGATGAGTATTCTATCTAGGGAGCAAAACAAGGTAATAGCATATGCCCCCTGATGCATAAGATCATAAGAGAAAGTGATGACCGAAATGCATTACAATAAAGGTCAGAAGTCAACATGGGAGGAAGGAGGAAAAGCTAAGGAGCTAGATTAGAAGAATCCAAATGCTAAAGTGTAATATGTGCTAATAAATCCCCGAGGCAAGCATACCCATGCTTGGTCATAAAGAGATACTAAACATGGCTGCCAAACATAGATTGTGAATCCATGACATTAAATGCTAGGACATGGCCATGAACAATATATAGTGGATCCATGTGACTCATCAGTAAAATCATAGCCACTAGGAAATGCAATTTTGATCTATGTCACAGTATACATCAGTAGAACTATGGATGCACAACAGATAGGATGTGTCCCAAAGTAGTCCTCAAAGTACATGAATGATACATAAATCCAAAGAAACCTGGGAAGGGTTCCATATAAGAGTAATATCTCCCTAATCCAAGGTCTTCAACATAACCTTGATATTACGATTCTATGGTATATGAATAGATGAACTGAAGTCAAGCATGGTAGAAACTGTCTGATTACCAGTTAATGAGGTATACCGTTAACATACACAAAGGGACACACCAATGATGAAAATGGACCCCAAGGTACATAGTACAGTCCCTTCCCATTTTCTCATTTTAGTCTCCTTCATGGTTTAATGAGCATGAAAGAGAAGACAAGTATGTTCAATAGGTTCCTTTTTCATAAATTTTAACTAGGATAAAAAGGATATAAAATTAGGTTCATACCCTTCTCACAGTTTAATGAGATTTGAGAATGGAAAATAGATCACTCGTCAACTCTCAATTTAGGTAAAGAGTAGGAAAAGACAAAAAGAACTCGACATTTTTGTTTATATTTTGCGAGCATGAAAAGATAGCAAAAAAAGTTTCAGTTTTCCATAAGTTATTGAGTCATGAAAAGAGGACCATAAGAAACTCGACATTTTCATAGATTAACGAGGGTGAAAGCAAGGAAAAAGGAGCTCAGTGTCATTTATGGTTTAGCAAGCATAAGGACACTGAGAAAGCTCATCTTGGAGGAACGAGTGGTATAAAGAGTAACAACTAGTTCTGACATGATGGAACCACTCAAAGAATATGGAGGCAGAGAGGTTGGCAAAGAAGACCACTCATTACAATGGTCCCTCTACGAAAGGGGAAAACACCAAGTGAAAGCGAATGATAGACCAAGCAGAGGATGAAAATGGAATGAGGAAACCAATTCTCAGTGTGCAGTAATAAGTTATGAAAATATGGAAATCACAAGGGAGAAAATGTGGAATCCTCCTGGGGTATGGCGAGTTAGAAGGATGGATTCCAAAATATTTTAAAATTACTATATGGACATCAAGGCAACAAAAAGGTATTAAACTAGGGTATCCATCTACAGGTAGGCTTTACATCCAAGCTACAATGTGCATAAAAGGAAGGGATAATGTCACAACTTGATGGGGTCAGACCTAAGGCACGATGTTGACATTGACAATCAATAATGCATTGGTGACGGTGATATATGACCTACCTCTATATGCCAAGGTAAGTCGATTTTTGTTACTCACTAGTTGATTTTAGTACTGGTTTTATTATGGACGCAATGTTTTTAGGGAAAAATATTTATTTTTCTTATGTATCTTCCTAGTCCATGGGACAAAAAAGGGAAATTTTGGCTAAGAAGCTCTGACCACACTGTTCCAGTCTCACACCATGCAATTGGAGTCAAAATTTATTTGTTCAAACCCATTGGATAGGGTTGAAATTTCATTTTTTACTTTTATTTTGGTCAAAATTCCCCAAATCAAATTATATCTTAGGGTTTTACGGTGAAATCCATGTTTTTACTGTAGGCATGCTCATGAGTGATATGTTATTTGTCTATTGTAGGAGAAACCATGATTGAGTGGAGGGAAAGAGAACATGTTCTAAATGACAATGCAAGCCATAGCTCATTTGCCAACTTTAGAAGCACTGAAGGATTGTGGTTTGTTGAAATATTTCAAGATTCATAGTATGACCAACAAACCATGGTTATTCAAACATAATTGATTGGTGGGATGTTGATAACCAACAATTTATAGTGGTGTCAGAGGTATTTAGGCTATATTTGGAAGATATTTATTTCTTTATAGGTTTGTCACCGTGAGGTGCTCCAATTATGCCAACCAGTGTGAGAAGTAAAAATGAAGAAATGGTGAGGAGATACATAAGGCGATACTATAGGTGAGCCATAGGAGAATATGGTGAGAAAATCTTGATTGAGGCTATAGACGACCTAACCATATGAACTGTAGCATACACCATCACACGACTGACGAGGAAAAGGCACTGCACTCAGTGTCCAAAGTACATATGGACCTGGTAGTGTAATGTATGGAGCCTACCTTATTTAACTGGAGTTAGGGTGTCTTGGAGAATGTAAAATATCAACTCACTTGGGAAAGGAGAGAAAGAATACAAAAAATTGGATATGGGAGTCTTATAGTATCATTATTTCTAGAGAAAGTCCTAGTGTTGAGGCCGATGGTACACTATGAGTTGAACCCACTAACTATGGAGCCTCAAATGATGAGATGGTTCTCCTTGATGATGAGGCAAGAGGGTGTCCATGGTGGACATTGGTTTCCCCTATAATACTTCAAGTGGATGAAGAGGGTGCCCCTAGTATTATATGACTATGTTTACGATGGAGTATACTACTAAGGAGATCTAGATCTAGTCCTTCCCCCATGGATGCATTGGAGTGATATAGGTAAAATATTTTTTACTTTTTGCATTTTTGCATTTTTGTTTTTTTGGAATATTTGGGTTTTTGTTATGGGTACAAAGTTATTAACTTAAAGTGAATGTGATATGAAGATATTGCACTAGTTCATCCCAAGGGATATTCTCCCTTGAATATAAGAGTACCACTTTCCCAAGGCCAAGTGACACATGTAGCAGCCAAAGAAGATGACGAGAATGAGGAGTTGAGAGAGTTCAGTTGCAATGTCGAGGGGTTAACACTAAGAGTACCACCTAGGGCTATAATAGAGACTCCTCGACATATGTAGAGGCATACAGTTGGGATGACTTTTGCTCATCTCCAAGGTCTCCTTCAATGGATTATGTAGGTTGTATTGCGTTATCATGAGCACCATTGATTAGGGATAGTGGTTTTCCTAGGGGTTTTTAGTATTATTAAATATGTATGGAATTATGGCCAAGGCCTCATACACCCATATTTTGAACGATGTACCCAAATTTTGTTATGTAAACTTCTATTATGATATAATAAAATGACGGGTTCTATGGTGTGTTTTTCTAAATGTTCTTGTCTATTATGGGATTGGATTCATGTGTATACTTTAAAAATGTGAATGTGACAAATGACAATCTAATACATCTTAGCAAGTAGATCAAAAATCCTATTAGAGCCTCAATGACTATGGGAATAAACAATATAATTAAAATTTCATTCCAAGAGACATACCCTTAAGTAGTAACAAAGTAACATAGGATTTCATACAAAATAAACATCATTAAACTGAGATACTATGAGTTGGGAGTCAAGTTGGACAACCAAATCGAAAATACTGAGGGAACGAGCCTCAATTAAGAGCCCAATAACAACGCTATATTTTTCATAATTGTTGGTGACTGTGTGAAGACATAAGCTCCCTGAACTCACAAGCTCATCAATGGGTGAAAAGATAACCCAAGCGCTAGAAGCTACATTCCGAGTGTAATGACTTGGACCATCTAAAAAGCCTACATATATTAATAAGGGCCTTGACATTTGTCAATCAAATATCACACAAAAAACCATTCCCGTAAACTATCAACACACAACCATACCAAAAAAAAACATCACATGCACACTTATGTACACTATGTACAAGACACCAGGAAACAAACTATGCATAATATCATTTAAGGTAGAGCTCATTGCAAGGCTCCTTGAGAAATATCCCTTCATAATTAACTAACCCATAGGACCCTTTTCTGAGAACACATTTAACAATATAAGTCCCATTCCACATGGGTTTAAGTTTTCCTACTCCTAACTTATCATGGTCTTGATCATAAGCCAAAACCAAATCACCTTCTCAAAAGACATGAGGTCAAACAAACTTATCATATTGTGCCTATACACATTTCTTATGAGTTTCATTAGTGATCATGATGTAAAATCATTTTTCATCAAGATGGGCAAGGTGCAAAAAATGTTCTTCCTTGGTAGAAGTGTCAAGGAGTAGTTCAACAACTATTTGTAAGGAGGGGATTTCACACTCGATTGGAATAACAATCTCCAGTCCGTAAATCAATTTTAAAGGAGTGAAACCTATAGTAGACTTGACCAAGATTTTATATGCTCAAAGATTTGAAAAGAGCATAAGGTTCCAGTTTGATTTATGTTTCCCTATCATCTGATATAACATAGCTTTGAAGATGTGATTGACAACCTCTACTTTACCATTAGCTTGGGGAAAATAAGGAGTTGAGTGTTCATGGCAAAAACCCAACTGAATAGCCAATTCCTGCATCAAATGGTTTTGAAAATGTGCACCATGATCAATGGAAATTTGTTTGGGTACACCAAAGCCAACAATGACATGGTTGAAGATAAATAAGGCAAATGTGTCCCCATCATTACAATAGGTAGGCAAAGCATCAACCCACTTAGCGAAGTAGTCGACAACAACAATGACATAGAGACAACCATGGGAAGAGGGTGGATTGAACTGCATAAATTCAATGCCCCATTATGCAAAAGGACCAACAACTACCACAGGGTGTAAACGAGTAGGGTGGGCATGCATCTTTTGAGAAAATATTTGACAGGGATAACATTTTTATACAATAGTGATACAATCTTTAAAGATCGAGGGCCAAAAATACCCAACGCGCAAGATTTTCTAAGTGATGGAAAGCCTAGATAAATGATAGTCACATGCTCCAGCATGACAATAACTAAGAGCTTGTTCAAATTCATTAAGAATGAGACATTGACATAAAATTGCATTAAATCCACAATGGTAAAGGGTATTAACATTGATAACATAATGCCTAGATTGGTGGAATACACAACGACGCTCATCGTGGGACAACTCGGGCCAAAAAAATTATTTTGGAGATATAGAAAGACGTCCCAATACCAAGGATCATAATAACTATTGAGAAATAAGGACTCGTCAGGAAGTGGATACTCAACCATGACTTTGTCATCAGTTCAGGGTATCTCAACAAATAACTCTATGAATGCCAAGGATTTCTTGGACATGGCAAAAAAAAAATTCCAAATCAAACTCTTGAAGGATAAAATCCATTTAGAATATTTCCCCCTAATGATTTGACAACTAAGGATGTTCTCCATGGGGTTGGATTCAACGATTACCATGGTCTTTTGCAAGAGTATGTAGTGTCTCAATCATAATACAACAATAATGGATGCTTGATACGGATTTAAATAGGAACACAAAAACCTACAAATATAATCATAAACAGAGAGATGCAACAGAAAAACACTTCATTTCATTAATAGAAAAATACTTAACTATGCTTACAAACAGAATGAAAATAAGATAGCTCGGGCAATGGTATCTTATCTATGAGAAGAGATGTGGCGGCTACATGCCTATGAACTAGGTTACAATGAGGCTCAAGGACCTTTTTATTATTTAACGATAAGAGAAAACCCTAAATAACCAAAACCCTAACCCAAGGAGATGTAACACCAAGAGTTTATGGGCCTCGTTGGGGTTAGTTGGGCAACCAAGTTTCCAGGGTCATAACTTGGCCACATTATCTATGTTTGAAACGTATGATACCTCTTCAAAAATATATCTCCAAAGAGTCAAAATACTGATGTGATTTCCATAGCAATCGTCAAAGCTATTTTGCCAAAAAAATGTCATTTAGGGCCTCAAAACTGCTATGAAAGTTCATGACCCAAAAAAATACCAAAAATAGTAAATTATACTACAATTAAGGAAACAGATGAAACTAACTGGGGGGTCTAGGTGGAATAGTAAAGTGGCCACCAATATCCACCTGGATCATTCCTCGCCCCTTGGGAAGCAATGGTCCCCATTGCGAGCAGAGCCTCCATGAGGTGAGGAAATTTATGTTGAACCTGGTCCTTGGTGAACCACTTGCCCTGGTGAAGGAGTTGGCCTACTTTGACAACTCGATATGGATGTATCCTCTATTGTCATGTGTTCTTGATCTATGTATCCATGATATGATCATTTGTGGTATGTTCCATGCAGTCCGAGCTTAGCTCTGTTGGTGTGAGTTGTTCTGCAATGTTAGATGTGTCCAACAATGGTGGAAAGTATGGCTGGAGGTGATCTACATTGAACACTGGGTGTAGACCAAGGAACAGTGGGATACTGAGCTCGAAGGAACTATCACCGATGGCCTTGGTGATGGTGTGTGGCCCATATCAGAGTGGTCTAAGCTTCCAATGGGCTCTGGTAAGGCATTGTTTCTACAAATGCAACCAAACTTTGTCGCCCACCTGAAACTTGTGTGGCACCCGATGTTGATCATGTCGCTGCTTGTACTTTGCATTTTTTGTAATGGAGAAATGATATATTTTCCTATTAAGTAGAGATTCTCTAGGAGTCAAATCAAATGAATGCTTGACTTGACAGTGCAACGGTACCCCTGTATGTCAAGATAAGAAGTCCCTATATTCTTTCATGACCATATCCACCTACTTCTGTTGCACAGAGGAACGCTTCTCGAGGGCCATGGATGTGGCTACAATCTTCCCCTTACTTTGAGAGAGAATCAAAATGAAAACAAATTTCCTAGTCTGGGAGATGATCTTACTGCATTGTTTGCAGAGATCAAAGAGGCGGCGGTAGGTGGGACTACCTATGGTATCCTATATAACATATTACCCAAAGAAATAATAATAGAGAGAGGTCTAGACTCATATACATCACGTCCCTTCCATAAGTATGGTTGTCCTAATAATACATCACAAACATCAAGAGGAGCAACATCACACAATATCTCATCTGTGAAGGGCTTGATGTTGTAGGGAAGGTGACACTACTAGTTGACTCGAAGATCTCGTCCTTGGTGAAGCCACCCAATACTATATAGTTGTGGGTGTGGTTTAGTCGATAGACCCAACTGCTTCATGACCTCTACTGAAACGAAGTTCTTTTGGCTCCCATTGTTGACAATGAATTGCAGCGGTGAACCCTTCACCCAAATATGTGAGTGGAAAAGACGTTCCCCCTCCCCTGGATCTTCGGGCTCATGCTTTTGGATCTTGGTGGTGGTAATAGTGGGGTTGAGCTCTACATCAATAATCTACTTCCCTTTCTCATTCCTCTTGTCGAGTTCTGACTCAAGGTCCGAACATGAATCTGATTTTGAAGCCTTCAAATCGGCCACCAATGACTGCTCGGTCAGACACTCACTTGCGTTGTGAGTGGGACTCTTATGGAACTCACACCAATTTCCTATGTCCTTCTTTGACTTCATGGTGGTGTTCTTTTCTTGTGGCTTCGATGGGTTGTCTTGGGTTACCCTGCCTTAGCTTTTTCCTTGGTTCTGTGGTTTGGGGGCACCTTTCCCTTGCTTCAAATTCACAGATCCAAAGTCTTTCTTCTTTTGTTTAAACTTTTGCTTGATCTTGACAGCATATTGGTACGTTGTGCTGAGCGAGGAGATGTCCAAGAACTCCATATCATCCTAGATGTACCTGTGTAGGCAGTTGTGATACTTGAGTACCAAATGTTTCTGAGAATCCTTGATACCCAACTTCGTGCAGAGGGTATGACAAACATTGGTAGACTTCATCACATCTTGGTCCCTTCCCTTCCGCAATGTGGTCCACTTTATGTATTTATCCTAATAGCTTCTACCAAGGTAGTACTGCTCCTTGATGGAATCCTGTAACGAATTCCAAGTGGGTGCAGCTGAAAACAGTGAGAGTTCTCTCTCGTCCTGAATATTTTCCCGATTAGAAAAGCCATGAATTGAAAAATATTCTTCCAATAGATTTAACCATTTGTCTACGACATCTGCACCTATCAGGCCTTCGAATATGGGAATATTGAAGTTAACTTGTACCTTAAAAGGAGTGGCACCTCCAGAGTGGCTGTTGGATGAAGATGCATCGCCTTTGGGTAGTTTTCAAACGACCTGGGAAAAGTTATCCATAATCGTGTCCCTCTATCACTTGAGGGCTTCGTCGAGCAACATTTTGAAAGGATCTCTTGCCCCCTCATCTTTCTTTTCTTCCACCATGGGAGGTTGTCGAGTTTTTGTGAGGCTTATTCTGCAATGGTTCAACCAAATCGAGCCCTAACTCCTTATACCCTGACCTCATTGGGGACATGTAAAGAAAAAAAGAGAAAGAGAAAACTACTTTGATACCACTGATCTGGATTTAAACAGGAACACAACAACTTACATATATAATCATAAACACAGAGATGCAGCAAAAAACCACTTCATTTCATTAATAGAAAAATATTGAACTATGCTAACAAACAGAATGGAAATAAGATAGCTCGATGATGGTAGCTTATCTCTGAGAAGAGATGTGGAGGCTACATGCCTCTTAACTGAGTTACAATGAGGCTCAAGGGCCTTTTTATTATTTAACAATAAGAGAAAAACCTAAACAACCAAAACCCTAACCCTTGGAGATGTAACACCAAGAGTTTATGGGCCCCATTGGGGTTTGTTGGGTAATCAACTTCCCGGGTTGGTAACTTGGTCATATTATCTATGTTTGATGTGTATGATACCTTGTTGGTAATATATCTCTGAGGACTACAACTACTGATGTGATTTTCGTTGCAATAGTTGAACCCATTTTGCCAAGAAAATGTCGTTTAGGGCCTCAAAACAGCTTTGAAAGTTCTAGACCCAAAAAACTGCCAAAAATAGTAATTTGTGATACAATTAAGGAAACATATGAAACTGACTGGGGGGTCTAGGTGGAATAGGTGGGTGGCCACCAATATCCACATGGATCAATGCTAAATCCAAATTTTCAATAAAACGAATCTCAAGACCAATAAGGCCTTTGCTAAGATAATAGATTTGATGTTCATTACACATCTCACCCTCTTGGACAATAACCATACCAATGGAAGAATCAGAGGTTGTGAGATATAACAAGATATTTCAGTTGAAATTGGGAGGGATGAGAAAAGGTACAAACAACAAAGCCTATTTGAGAGCATCAAAATAATGTTTGGCTTGGTCATCCTATATAAAAGGTACCCCATTTTTCAACAAACATAAGAATTCGTGGGTAATTTGAGCATAATTAGGAATGAACCTATGCAAGAAATTAGCTTTCCCATGTTGTTTCTAAAGTTGGCAGACTGTGTGTAAAGGAGGAAAGTTAATGATGTCTGTTAGAAACAATGGAAAGTTGGACACTACTGGGGGGGTGAATAGGTAATGTGACCAAACTATACAATTCTTCACAAATTTCAATTTTTAATCACTTTAATAAATTATTCATGGATCAACAACACAACTCAATTATGTAGAATGTAGCATCATAAAAATCAAGCACATGGGAAACATATACACAAGACACTAATCGTATTTTTATTACAAGCTTCAACTTGATTATATCATGGCCATAAAAGCTACCACTAATAGGTTTATCAACTAGTACTGAAAGGAAATTCAATCTCTACTTGTTTATTAGATACCGCTGTAAGGGAATTCTTCCCCTGCTTGTTTACCAACACTCACTGGAAGGGACTGCTTCCCCTACTCATTTATCAGTCTTTGTTAAAAGGGACTCTTGCCCGTGCTCGTTTATCAATCTCTGCTAAAAGGGACCTTTGCCCCTGATCATTTACCAATATTTGTTGAAAGGGACTCTTTTTCCCTTGCTTATTTACTAGAACCCACTAGAAGGAGCTACTACCCTTGATTTGCAAGCTACCACTTGCTAGCCTTGTTGATCCATATTTCATAAATTTTCAAGCTCAAATCAATAGGCCTTCTCCACTTTAAAAATAATTGAATTCCTCAATCACCAACACCTTCAACAATATTTGGTTAATGATGTAAACACCTTTAAAAAATATCCGATTACCGAAGCAAAACACCACCACTTTCAACAATTTTTCATTATTAAACACATCATACACCAATCACCAAGATCTATACACCAAAAACAAATGCTGAAAAATACCCTTCAGATACCCAGATTAGTCTCTAATTCACCTTTATCCATATCACTATCATGCATGATGTTTCACCAACAACTTTCACACGCATTATGCAATACTCTTGCCACACCATTCACTTTTGCTACTTGAATTATTCTTTTAAATAATTCTGGACTGATATTTGTGAATTGATCTATAGTTATTTTGTTGTCAAATTTGTTGCTTGAATTAATATTTTTTTTCCTTTGTCCTATTAATTTCGATCCTCTAACTATTCACCAAGTTTTTTATTCCACTACTACTGTTCGAACTCAAACTCTTGAATTTTTTCTTTTTTCCTACTTATTTTTTCAATTCTGGTTCTTAACAGGTTTCAGCTGTGGTTTGTTATTTTTATTTGCAGTTATTTTGGCTTAACTACTAATTTTGATGCCAACTCGTTCACGCACTTGTATTCTTCTGGATTTGGTTCTAACTGCTGATTGCACCACTTGATCTAAAACTTTGTTGTTCATGCTGCTATTAGGATGTAATCATGCCAACTTATCTTTCCATGCCATGCCACATGGAATTTTAATATGCCACCGATTGTTCATGCCAAATCCTAAAGGATTTGTTAATCGTATAACTATTGAATTTGATTTTAAGCCCCTTTTCTTTATCACCTTCATGTTTTCTACCATAAATAGGGTCTCTAAGACCACCAACTTAGGCCTATGCAAGCCAAGACCCTATGTTAATGGCTCTGCGCCATTGGTTTATTTCTAAGGGAAATAACCAAACATGAGCTGAAAGGTAGGAACTCCCTATATCCGGGCTATTTTATTTTTCCACACTCGTGGTCCTATTTCTACATGAAACAAGCAAAGGGTCAGGTCCATGTGCTTAGCTAGATCTCCCAAGGGCCTTTGCAACTCTTTTCTCCATGCCCAGGGTTCATTTCTACATGAAATGACCCAAGAGTTGGGTCCAGGTGCTAAGCTCATAACTCCCAAGCTGACACTTTTTATTTCGCCTCCATATTGAAACCATCAGGGTCTACCCGCCAAGTTGACGTGTCCCATGAGGACTGCCTGACTCCATTCAATTTTTTGCCACTCCCTTTACGCCTTGCTGCAATATATTTCACTTGTGCTCCCTTATTAAAATTCCAAGATTCATCCACTAAGATGAACTGGCTTGTAGGGTCTACCTCTCGCATTTTTCTTTGGGTATTGTTGTCCACAAGGTCCTGAATCCCCTTGTCCTGATGCTTCCATTAAGCACTCTTTTTATAAAGCTTTGGGCTTGGCCTTACAAACTTAGTTGTCCTACGAGCTTCTCCCAACACCTCTTTGATTGGCTTTGTGCTATCAACATGTCAACATGTCCTGTTGCCTACCTCCTAATACTTCCTCTGTGTGTGCTAAATCTAATCTATTGAGCTCTAATCTCTAGGATGATGTCACCCATGCCATGTTTCATCTTTTGATTGGTGACACATGCCCACCATAAATGGGCCATTTGTGTGCCCAAAAAAGCCAAATTCACATGCCACGTGTCCACCTCTTATTGGCTCATGCTAACATCACTATCCTTCGATGTCTAGGTCAATCACATGCTGCCACCTGTCTTCTTTAGGAGGAGAGAGAAGAGTCCCTCCAAGGCCTTGTTTTGCAACCAAATCATTTGTTAATTTGTTTTTGGGCTTATAATCAGTTTGTTTATTTTTTCGCGAGGCCGACACTCTACTGCATATGCCTACTTTGTTATTCCTCTAGGATAGCCCTCCGCAGGATGAGATATCGGAGTGGGCCTTCTCCTACTCTATTTTCATTGGTCAACTGCCTCAATTGCACTATTGTTGTGTCCCGACATCCACCACCTAACACTTTTCTTTGGGCACCCTTTGCAATGCTATGGAGTGCCTCCATCGAGCCAACCTATACTGTGGGCTCTGCGTGCAACTTAATTGAAGGCTCTCCACTACTATTGTGGCTTCCCTGTATGCACGGTCGCTAAGACCTGTACGCTATTTTCCACATCTTCCAGGTTGCTAACAATTGTGAATCATTAACATACCATCGGGGTATATATATCAAGGTATTACACCGGGTGGGATCCACTTACCCAAAGCTTCATGCTATTGTGGTGTCACTCCAAGTCATCCCAAAGCTTCGCGTAGAGGCTACACCACTAGATTTGGCACTTTCACCAACTTTGGCTACACGCCAAATCTCATCCAACCACCTTATACCTATGCTAAGTTTGACTTGGGGTCCAGGAACTTTGACTGACTCTAAATTTCAATCCAGGAGGCCATTTTCAAACTTTTGCATACCACCGGAAATATTTTTTTGAGCTCTTCCTATTTGGATGTGTTCCACCTTCTTCTGAGATGATCTAGTGCTCTAAAATTGACTCCAAATTCTCTGCACCATTCTTCTACCTTTTCCTTTTTCCATCTTTTCCAATGCCTTTGCACCAATGATTTCCTTGGCCACTAATGACAACATATTTACCAATGCAACTACCTTTACCAATATTTGGCATTACCTTTGCCTTTACATTTTCCTTTATATTTGCTTTACCATTATCAACCTTTTTCATTGCCTTCTCCTTTGCCTTTGTCTTTTCCTTTTCATATCTTTGCCATTATCACCTTTTCCATTTCCTTTTCCATCAATGAAACATATCTCAACAATCTCCCCCTTTGGCATTGATGGCAACACCAAGATAAAAAAACACATCATTACCAAAGATCAATACTTTTCTTTGATACTTCTCCTTATTCTTTGCCAATGATCATTTACCATCTTGTTTTTTATCATCAACACTTCTCCCCCTTTGACATCAATGGAAAATATACTAACATGCTCCCCCTATCAGCAATCTCCCTCTATATTCTGATCCTATGGAATTGTAAACTACTTCTTCTTATGGTGAAAACCTCAGGTGCCTCTAATTTGATCCAAAAAGCTTCCTCTTTGTCCTGTGAAAAAGATTGAGTTGAAGGGAAAGGAGCATTTACTCCCAATATTTGCCTCAAGAAAACAAGAGGAATATCTTACTGAAACAACACATTCTTATACAACTAAGGCATGAGAAAATGATTCATGTTGGTCTGAGTCTTAGATAGGATTACATTCATAACAATGCATACCTAGACCCATACAACTATCCTCTAGCAACAAGAATAGCCATGGCTATGCATGACACCACCAAAGTAAAAAAAAAAAATTAAAAAAGATAGAGGCAATCTCACCAATCCATACTTAAATAGCTCACTTTTATTTCACTTGGCATACTTCTAATGACAACAAACTCACCATGATACATTTAACTCATCAAGAACCAGTCATATAAAATACAATTCGCATAAGCCTCAAGACAAAAATTTCAACCCTGTACGGAAAGGAAAAATTACAAGAAGTTTGGATATTTGAACAGCTAAGATCATGAATTGTAAAGAACAAATCAGATCTCACCTTTCTCAAACGCTATAGGGATTCCTCCACCATTCCTACATTTGCCAACGTTGGCTACCATCTTTCTCACTACATCACCATCTCACACCTCTATTTATTCATTCTACAGAGATCTAGCTTACACACTTTCTGATCTATCCTGATGATCAGCCACAGTTGATGGCTCGAAATGTCGATACAAATAATTAAGGATTGATAATCTCGGAAGAAAACTCTACACAGAATACAATTCGCAAAAGCCTCAAGACAATAATTTCAACCCTGTATAGAAAGGAAAAAGTACAAGAAGTTCGGATATTTGAACAACTAAGATCATGAATTGTAAAGAACAAAGCAAATCTCACCTTTCTCAAAAGTTGTAGGGATTCCTCCATCATTCCTACATTCGCCAACGTCAGCTACCATCTTTCTCACTCCATCACCATCTCACACCTCTATTTATTCATTCTACAGAGATCTAGCTTACACCCTTTCTGATCTATCCTAATGATGAGCCACAGTAGATGGCTCGAAACGTCGATACAAAGAATTATGGATGTGATAATCCCGGAAGAAAACTCTACACAAAATACAATTCGCAGAAGCCTCAAGACAATAATATAAATTGTTATCACTTAGAGATTTCTCTAGAAGTTACTAAAAGAAAGAAAATGACCAAGGTAACCAGAAACCAAATTTTGAGCATAGGCTCTAGCCAACCTAGTCTTAGAGAGGGCTCTCTATATGATTTAGCTTTGTTTGTTGGGATTTCAAGCTAGTTATGAATGTTCAGGGGGGTTTTTTATTTGTATTCAAGATTGGATGGTGGGATGCTTAAAAAAGATGGATAGAATGATGTCTTCAGACCATTGGGCTATGGAGTCAACAGAAGGGCAGCAGAACTGGATCAACTCACTAAAGGGAATGTTCAAAGGGCAAGCTAGCAGAGTAAAGCGCAGGTCTCTGGAATAGGGGGTGAAATGGCTTTAATCAGGGTGAGAGAGCAATTAATAATTCTCAGACCAAGATATAAACGAGGAATAGAGGGTAATCAAAAGCAAAGGGAAATTAAGAATCCTTTGATCTGGATTAGCAAGAAAAAACCTAAACTAAGGAGAAATTAAGAATTCCTTAACTTAGATATCAGTTGAAAACATTTATAAGCATAATTGTTAAATAGTGTAATTAAACAAATTTTGAGATATTGTTCTAGTTATAGCATTCAGATTCATAAATACATGAAATATTGTGGAAAAACTTTAAGAAAGATAACACAAACATGAGAAAATACTTGTCTTAACTTCTCTCAAGACATGAATCCTATGAAATATCTTGTATTTATTCATCAATCCAACTTGCTGGCTCAGTCAATGATACAGTAGCCTTACAGTCTCTTGATCAAACGTCTATAGAAATGTCTAAGAATCCACACAACATACTTCGAATTGTGAAGTATTTATACAAAAATTTTATTGCAAAATATCTCAAACTAACTTGAGATTTAATTAAGGAAATAAAAATATCTTCTTGCAAGAAGATAGAGACAGTTATTGAATTGTTTGATGTTGTCCCTTGTATTTTGGTATTGTTGGCTTTTATGGTTTGATTTCTAGCCCTTTATGATGCCTTGTTGTTTTGATCTTTCACACTGGAAGCTTCATTCACTTTTGGCTTTCATCTGATACACTTTGACACTGATACACTTTGTCATGCTGACCTGTCTTTATCTTTTACCCTGTTGATTTATTTTTACTGTACTTTAACCTTTTTACTACATTTTACTATAGTAAATCAGTCAATTTTTCCCACAATTCAGCATCAAGTAATTTGATTTTCAACATCCTTCTATATATTTCATCAGCCTCTATGTACTTAGCAAAAGTAGGCCTAGTGATGAATAAGTGTTTTACCTCATGCTAGAGGTAAAACAAGTTTTCAAATGTCTGGTAGAGAACCTTTCCTATTGGCAATGCCTTTATAGATGATGTAATGGCCTATTCTTTAGCTAGCTCTCTAATTTTGTTGTTCTAATCCTGTAGTGTCATGAGCTTGTCATTTATGACTAAGGGACTAGGTAATCCTTTCTCTCTCAAAATTTGAAACTTAGCCATGAATCTATCAATGTCTACCTGCATATTTTGACACTTTCCCTCCAAGTTTAACATTAAGTTTCTCTTGGAAAGGACCTTTCTCGCCTCCAAAATTGTTTCTGTCCTATCCTCTATATCCAATTCCTGAAGTTCATAGTTTTTTTTACTATTGAGGAAGTGGATAAGTCTGGTAGCATCTTCAAGCATGTCTCCTAATTCTTCCTTGACTCTTTGGATAGCTTCTATAGCTATCTTTATTAGATCTATCTGTTCAAAAATCACCTGAATAGATGGCCAAATATCATTGACAGAGTCAATGATATTGGCCCATAATAGTTCCTTGGCTTGCCCAAGAGGTTCCTTTAGTGTTAGGTCTTTCTCCATGGCTTCTAATCTTTCATTCATTCTGGTAGATTTCTGCGCTTCTTCTGTGTGCATGATTTTTGCAAGCTGGTAATCAGTTTCCAAGCTTGTCACCTTTTCCTTTAGCTTATTCATCTCTGTAGCCTGTATGAACATTTCCTCCATGGCTCTGACCAAATTTGTTGCTTCCTCTCCTAATGCACCTGATGCTGATGTAGACTTTGTGGAAACTGGTTGTGTTGTGGGCATAGGAGCTATGGGAGCCAATGAGGCTACCAATGTGGAAGGAACTGTTGTTGAGACTGTTGGGATGACATTTACACATGTAGTGGCAATATCACTTTACTTCAATTAGATTAAAGTGTCTAATTCCTTCTCTGTCTCTTTTAACTGATCATCTAATTTTAGGACTAATTCCATCAATTCTTCATGTCTGATTTGGTTCTCCAGGACCTTCTGTGTCTGGGGATGCTGCAACTGAGGTATCTTCAATTGTTTTTTAAGTGTTGCAATGTCATCATTCTTTTTCTTTATTAGTTGTTCAGTGGCTTTGATGACTTTGGGATCATGTCCCAATTCAATCATTAAGTCTTCCAAAGACTTGATTCTAGTATCCTTGGCCTGTGAGGAGGCCTTCTCTAACTGATATTGGGCTGAGATATTGTTCAATGAATTTTGCAACTGATGAGCAGCTATGGCTTTACCTTTGAGGGTGGAGTATATCATCTCTCCAGCCTATTTGTGCAATTTGATTTGGTCAATGGGATGAATATCCCTTGCCAATACCTTGATATCAAACTTTTTGTAGTCTGTTGATGTCCTTGGTTGTTGTGTAGTTGGTTTTATGAAGGACATCTATATTTTTCCCTCTTTGACGTCAAAATCTAACATCAACCTGGTCAGATTGGTAAGTGTGAGTTTGAGATACTAAGCATAAGTCTATGCCTTCAGTTTCTCATTTCTCATCTTGATCTCTTTAAACATATATTTTATGTCCTTATCCTTATCAGCGGGCCTACTGAATGAGGGCACTTCTACACTTAGCTTCCTTTCCAAAATTTGGGTTTGTGATGTGGATGGTTCCTGTGTTTCCCTAGATGGAGTTGTGCCCCTGCTTCTATCAAACTCAGTATTAGTTACTTATGCTGATCCTTTTGTGTCTTCCTGTTCTAAAATAGGATTAAGCCTTGGCCTTTTGCTCTAAATAGTTTCATGTTGCACATTGGATGTGTCCATGCCTGAAGCGGAGGCTCCCTCTCTATTCCTTTTGGGATTCCTTTCCTCGTTCTGAAGAGCTTGTATGATAGGAGGGGTACTCGTGGTCCTTTCTTGTTGTTCAGGTACCTGCAGAAGTGAACTCTCATCAAGCTCTCTTTCTAAGTCAATCAAGGTATTCTCTACATCTACCTTTGTACTATATTTGTCTACAAGAGTATTTTCCACCCACTCAAATTGACTAACATATATTTCTATCTCTGGTATGGGGTGATGAATATAAGGTCCCAACCTGGCCTTCTTTCTCAATCTGGTCATAAACTCCTGGGGGTCATACCTCCACATGAAACTCTTTTGGAACTTCATTTGCTACAAAATCACATCTACCTCCTGTCTTGCTTCTCTAGAGTTGCAAATTAAGGGGCCTAACTGGTTTTTTACTTTAAATTGTGATCTTTTCCTAGCTGAGACAAAATTAATCTCATCAGAGTTCATTATCTGTCTATACTACAAGCAAATAACCTCATGGGGAGGTATTTGGGGAGTTTGTATGGTGTAAGATGGCAACCATAGATTCTTATCTTTGTGTGATTTTGGTAAAGGTACCAATCTCCCACTTTGCTTTTTTTCGACAACTAAAGCACCCTTTTGATCTCTTGACTTATTTTGGGTGGAGGGCTTCTTGTCAGCATGGTCATGAATGGATGAACAAAATAATCAATGAAATCTGTATAGGTGTATAGTGATTGAAACTTGTGGAAAAGTGGGATCCAAAATACGATAGACCTGGGCTGGCCTTTAGTATCCAACTTCTGAAGAGTGAAAGGAAATTTGTTTGGCTGATAGTATAGGAACATATGGTACAAAACGGATGATTATTTAAATACTCTCTCATTGTGCATTCTGGTGAATTGTTCATGCATTCTTTCAACTATGAATTGGGCATAATCATACAAAATAGTAGGGGGTTGTCCTGGGGTGTAAATAGACATGAAGGCTAGGAAAATTTCATCAACAAATTCATCAGTGGTACAACCCAAAACACATGATATCATAGTCACAATATGCTTACCCCTTTCAGAGAAAATGGCAGAAACATATGGAGGGGCATCTTTGGGAATATGTTGCTTGAAACAATGAATGTCTAGAATATTTGGGCTAACCTAGACAGACTCAATTTCGAGTACTGGTCTAACAAATCCCCAATTGACAGTGGGGTTAGGTTTGGACCTAATTGGACTTGTAACATCTCATTGATTGATTCAGCTATGATGGTAAATAGAACTTTCTGGTCAGGGGGCATTATAGCTCTCTGGCTAGAAATGTAACAGGCATGGCACATATGGACAATTTCTGGGAAAGTATGCACCTCTAGAAACTGGTATTTGGGCAAATTTGACTCCCAAAGGCCAATATCATCAGCATGGTCAAGGTATGTGTCCCTACTTAAGCAATGGATTTTAAGCAGGAGGGTATGGGTAGTTCTATCTTTGATTTGGAAATCCCTATCAGCCAGGGGAAGGTGGTCGAGGTCCAAATGGGGAGTTGTGATGGGTCTGACATCCATGGCAACAGGGGTAGCCGTAATTCAGTTCTTGTGGATTTGAATTTAGCTTTACAGGTTTATTCAGGGGTTTTAACAGAAACTGGAAACTTTCAGAAGGGTATGGTCGCAGAGTTTCAAATTCAAAGTAATTTTCAATTAATTTTACTTAATTCAAATACTTTAAGAGTGAACATTTTCAAACTTTGAAAGGGCGTCTGGTAATTTGTTCACAAATACCAGGAGTTTAGGTGAATTGGCTTCGAACTGGTGCTCTGGACAATGCCAGAAGGTTGAAAGAGCTTTGAGAGCTTTGAAGGTGGTGTCTGCAAGTTCATTGAGGATTGAAATGGGGTTAATTAGTAATTTTCAGGTTGGCAGGTGTCACATTGATTTGCAGAGGTTTACAAGGATCTTGAATGAAAAAGATGGAAAAGGGCTTCCCAACCTTTTTATGGAGAAATGGTCACTTTTGCGGCAAATTTTATGAATGAACAGTAGGTGGTTTATCGGTTCGAGTGGAGAGGCGGTTTCCCAAGCCATCACACCACTTTTGTGGAGGAGGTGGTATTGAGGGAGGGTCACCCAATCTACTCCATCGATCGACACATAACAGTTGGGGGGCCAGGGAAAACCACTTTATTGGGTGGGTAACAATCGGCCATTGAGCACGTCCAATATGGTTGTGGACCGTCGGATGAGAGGGATGGTGATTAGACGATAGTCAGGCAAGGGAGGTGCGCGGGTGATAAAAGCATGGGCTTCGAGAGGGCCCAGAGCTTTAATCCTCGGTGGATTGGGATTTATTCAAGGTTAATGCAAGGATTAATTGACCGAGCGGGGATTAATGACAGGATTAACCCAACATTACCAAAAATTGGTAAGTTAAGCAAATTATGTCGAGGGTATGAAGTAGGGGGTCAATTATAGTTTATATTTAAACTAAGGGTTGGGTTATTTATTTAGAGTATTTAATTAATATAAGGGATAAGGTATTCTGGGATTTATATAATCAAAATAAAAATTAATATGAAATTAGTGGAGTGGGTATATCCTTAGCATAATTTAAAATTTAATATTTGTGCACTTTATTTACATACACTCAATACTTAGGATAAGATGTTTTTGTGGGTTTTTTGAATGAAAAGGGATTTAACATGGAGTTGCTTTACTTTTCCTAGGCAAATGAAGTTTACCCTTAGGAAAATAGGGTTTTATCAGGGTAGTGAAGGGGGATGACTTTTATGAAGGGAACTCTAACACTTGATGTCCATAAGTCATTAAGCCAAGGGTCTAGTCCCACCAAAAGTCAAAAAAATGCTCTGAGCCTCTTTGTCTTGAAGGATTTAAAGTACTAGAACATACTTCTAAATAGGAAATAGTAAGTAAGGGGAAAAGTGAATGAGGGGGAGTTAATCACATTAACTTGCAAACCTTTGTTTTTGTTTCCATAATTGATCATACATATAGGAATATGTGTCTAAGCATGATGCATGTGTTTTGACCCAATCAACTTTATACTTCAACCTTTCTTCTACTTACCCATTTACTTATTCTAACATGTTTTCTTCATTTCTTTGGGTGCATTTAGGCTAGCAAACCCTTATCTTATCTTTTCTTTTATAAAACAAACTATCTATTTCTAACCTTATATCATCCAAGGGCTCAGATTAAATTGATGAGCTCCTTTGATTTTCTCTACCTATCTAATGATCTGCCAAGATTAAACTATTTGGTCAGATTTTATTCTCTAACTAAAAACATAAAATTCAAAGCATGAAATAACCAATATTAAACATTTTGATTACCATTGATTGTGGCATGAATAACAAGTTGCACACAATCATTATTATGCATAAAAGTAAATAATAGTGGCATTTAGACTTTCCCTCTTTACATTTTTTTAATTTTTTAATATGGAAAACATTTGTAGAAGGCAAAGGTATGTACGATATTATAAGGCTTCACCTTAGTCATTCAAAATTATGACTCCTATTGGTATAGGAACCTAACATAAATCAAGACTCATTTACCAACACCATATTTTGGCTATAAATACCAATTGACAGTGTTGTTGATACCATGCAGTACCAATTACCAATTGGAACAACATTATAACAATCAATCCATGCATCAAACACTATTAGCCTCTCTCCTGCAACACACAACTGATACTAGTTAATGATACCAACTCTCAATGCATAATCTGATACTCAAATATTGACTTGAGTATATTGCCCCGGTGTCCATGCTCCCACTTTGCATTAGGAATATGTAAATAATACTTGCTAACAAAACTTATATAGTAAACATATCATCACCATCTACACATGCTCATACTACCAATTGATTTGACAACAACAATCAATAAACCATATTGCTCAATAATCAACATGAAAAATGCATACTTTCCTTTATCCTTCAGACACATTCCCTAGCTTGTTCCTTTTTGCTCCTTGCATCTGAATTTTATAGCTTCCCTTGAATCCAACCTCTTCTATTTAATTAAGAGGATCAAGGGATCTAGTCCCCCTGAGTAGATTATTTTCCTTTTTCTTCCACACTTGTACATGCTGAGTTTGCTTGCGTTGTTTTGCCTGACTGGGTGATTTCTTGCCATTATCTGAGCATACATACCACTTTTCTCTTCTTTCTCAATGTATTCATTTGGATATCTACCAAGATTAATGTTTCTTATTTTGTATGATTGGGGTCTCTTCTTGTTGCAGGATATATAGGAGAGATCAACCACATGAATTTTAGATTTTAAATCTTCTTCATCAAGCAATGTTCTACACTCCCTGCATTCACCATTCGATATTCCTTTCTTTTGGGTGCTGAAATAAGTTATGCATAGTTCCCTTTGCTATCTCTCATCATAATCCATGCTTCTTATTGCATATTTCTTATCAAATTTTCAAGTGGATGCTTTATGCCCAAACGTATTACACCTATAGCATTCAACACAATTTATTAAATAAGACAAAAAAGTATTCTTCTTACCAAATCCTATGTGTTACACAGTATTTTTTCACACCTCCTGCACTTCCGTGTGTCATACCCCATAGTGCCCCAAACTTAACAACTATGCAATGTACCAATCCTAATATGCAATCCAGATCCTCCCTGAAGAACTAATGAAAAGTTGTCTTGAAATTGGGTCAGCGTGATTGTGAAACTGCCTACTCGTGCTGATGGCACGTTGCACCATATGAGCTTTGCACTGCTAGAACAGATTTGGCCTAAATACTAGCATTGATCCCTAAAAGGAAATTTTTCTGAAAGAGGAGGAGAAGCTTTGTGATCTAGAGGCTTCCAAAACGACAAGCTGGATGATGTTCGTTGTGGATGTGGTTGAATTCTCCAAATATCACCCTTTGATCTTATACCTATGAGCTTCCTCCTTGAAATTAGGAATTCCCCTATCTTTGGTGAGATTCTAACTCCGTCTCCCTACCTATATATTCATTCCCCTCCATTCCCAAATGGTTGGTCTCTGACTATTTGCACCCTTATGCTAATATAGTGCCTACATATTATTCACTTTGGCTTGGAGGAGTGCTTCGAGAGCTTGAACTTGGACTTGGATATTCAATCAAGGAGAGCTACTAACATCAAGGCCTGGGTTGTGTGCTTCCTCTTTTGTTATTAATATATACAACTACTGGTTCACTTTCCATAAATGTTTGTGTCAATGCTTCATTTATCTTAATGCTCCTTGATCTATTAAGTGAATTACATTCGATCATGCTTGTTGCACTTTTATGCTTTGTTGTGTATTTGGCCTCATATATAGGTATTCAAAGGTTGTGAGAAGTAAGGACTGAACCTAAGGAGAAAGCAATCAATATCTTTAACAAAGAAGTGCATTATAGCATCAAAGCAAGGTAGGTATCCTTCCTCTTCTCTCATTTCGATTGTAATTTAGGAAAGTGTCTTGTAGATTGTCTTGTTTGTTGCTAGACCCACTCATTAGGCTAGAAGGAATGTCTCTGTCCGCAGAGAGGATTTACCTAGACAAAAAAAATGGCGACTCCATTGGGGAATCTATAACATTTCCATCCATTCCTTCGATTTGATCCTCTGATGAGTTTTACCAACCGTCGATTTCTTAGATTGTGCGCATCACTGTAGGTTTATCCAGTCACTAGTTTTTTGCTTGAGAGTGTTGAGTCTAGTCTAATTCTTTAAACGTTTGGTTTTTTCCTTCTTTTTCTCGCTCAACGTGTTTTTTGGTCTTATAGAAGAACTGCTCTATCTTTTAGCGCTACTTTTCCTTTCACAAGCGTGTTGATCCCAAAGGCTAGAAATGTTTTAGGGTTTCTTCTTATTTTCAGTGTATCTCAACCTTTGTGAGTGTTTTTCCAGTGTGATCTCATTGTACTTGCCTTGATTGCTATCCTTTAATGGTTATAATTGTCTATTTTCTTCTATTGGTGTGTGGCTGAAGTTGGATTGTCTTCTAGG
The DNA here is from genome assembly GCA_000404065.3 of Pinus taeda. Classification (NCBI taxonomy): domain Eukaryota; kingdom Viridiplantae; phylum Streptophyta; class Pinopsida; order Pinales; family Pinaceae; genus Pinus; species Pinus taeda. The sequence goes on from APFE031174783.1 coordinate 57,399, forward strand.
GTTTCTAGGTCTAGGTCACCCTTCACTCATCACTTGGCTTGTTTTTGTGAGGCTGATTGTATCCATATAGTAGTTTTACTGTGATCAGGACACCATTTTCAAATTGCTTTGGGTCCATATTCGTGGAGTTGTTTTCACTAGTATTGGATCATATTTGTACTTTGAAAATTACTTTTTCTCCATTGTCAAACGTCGATTACAATTGTTTGCTTTGGTGAAACTGAAAGTATATGCTTGTTTTGATTTTCTTGTTTTGAAAAGAAAAGTGAAAATATCTCTTCATTTGAGTATTTTTGAAACGATTTTTGTTCGAAACCAAAGTGAATGAAATTTTCATTTTAGTTTTTTCAAAATCCATTTCTCCTTTGCTTATGAATTAGTTTGCATTTTGAATCAAACTGAAAGAAAAAGAACAAAAATATTAGTGCATCTTAGTGAAAGAGAGTGATTTTGTTTCTCATAAGATTGCATTTTAGCATTGCATTCATTAGTGAAAGCGAAAGAGTAGTTTTCATTCTTTACATCTTGCATTCGAAAAGTTAGGGAGATATGTTTTGATGCATGGTTTGGTTGTCTCTCTTTTCTCATTATTTTAGATTTCATTGAATGAAAAACTTTCATTTTTCTCATTTAGTTGCATCATAGGAATTCAGGTGACATCATTGAGCCATAAAATTGAAACCTAATTCAAGATAAACTTAAAATTTACCTTAATTAACCTAAGGAGTATTTGTAACCTAACGCAAATATCTAGAGGTCTAGGCTAGAGACGTTTTCTGACATCTTTAAACATAGAAATTGTCATTAACTACCTACATTGTATCCTAAGGGTGAAATCCCATCCGAGTACGAAAGTATATCTAAGGTTCTCTAGTATTTTCAGGTATATAGGAGGCACTTCAGTATGGCAAGTATATGGGAATGCTCTCACTAAATGGTTATGCATTAAACAGCACTAACGCAGACTTGTGCTCCCCATACCGTCGAGTATATATGGGAGACCCCACTAGGTTGTTATCTTTTAGTCACAGGTAAATGAGTCTGCCACCTTGTAAACATGATACACCGAACACAGCATTCGGGGAGATTGGTCGCTATACATCTGTTGAAAATAGCAACAAGAAATGCTAAAAATAGCACTACTATAAATAGTAGTTTGGGTACCAGTGCTAGATTGGGAAATAGGGAATGAAAAATGGAATTGCTAAAAATAGAATTCTTATTTTTAGCAGTTCATGATGGATTCCTATTTTAGTCAGTCCTTGGACTAAAAATAGGAAGTAAAATTCGAATTTGAACTTAACACTTGTTTGAAAATAAATTAATTAATTCTCCATGAGTTAATTAGTTGTGAAAAAACAAACATGAAGTCTATGTGAGGATATGCAAAAGTTTCTCTATTAATTGAGGAATTTATCCATCAGTTAAAGAGATAAGGATGAGTTCTAATTTGAGTAGTAATTAGTTGGCTCAGTTAACAGAGTCAAGTCCAATTAGATTGATTTAAATAGTTTGTTTAAATTAATGTGTGTTCAGTTAGTTAATGCATGCTTGCATATAACTGCTGCACTTCAGATAACTGAAGATTCTCTCATGAATAACTCATGCATGTCAATTCAGATAGAGACCAAGTTGGGATCAGAGAAGGGACAGTGTACTATCAGTTGGATGAATATTTTTCCTATAAAGGAAGCTCATCCATGATGAGGATTTATCTCGTTCAGGACTTCGTAGTTGGATCAGAAGTTAGTGAGTGTGTGAAGCGGCCAATTCACACAAGTGGATGCACTGGACCCCAATCAAAATTGTGCGAAGAAATAGAAGGCTTGGAGGGTAGACCAAAGGTTAGATAGAGGCCTTCGACTGTCTATGAGTAGTAGAGGTATCACAGAGAGAGCAGGATAGCTTTTGAGCTAATTCTTTTTGTAATACTAGCTATATTTCCACTTGTATGATAATACAGAGTTGGGGTTTTAGGCTGGCGCTTTCCCCTGGTTATATCTTCTGTGTTATGTGTGATTGATTTCTTCTTATTAGTTATATGTGTTCTTATTGATGTTTCTCATGTTCGATTAAGCTTCCGTTAAATTAGTTGTAGAAGTAGATCAAGTATTTTGCTTTAGTCTATTGCATTATCAGGTGATCTATAGGTGGGAATTTCTACATGGTATCAGAGCAAAGGTGATCAAGGAAGAACAATATACAAGAAGGGAGAAGTTTGAAGTTTGTGATTCCTGAATATAGAAATCGAGTTCTTATCACATCTCTATTTCACCTATGGCATTCAATGGTTTGAGACCTGGCATTCAATGGTTTGAGACTCGAATATGCCCTTGATGGTAGTTTGAATTATATATCCTGGAAGCATCACATGGAAGCAGTACTAGAGGATAACGGTCTAAAGGACTTCATTGTTCAAGAAGTCCCCAAGCCAACTGGTGCTGCTGAATTAGCTGAATGGAAGAAATGTGTGGCTAAAGCAAGGAGAATCCTTCTGGAGGAAGTTCAAGATCACATAGTCTCGAGTCTCCATGGGAAAGAAACACCCTTTTCAATGTGGAAAACATTGAAAGATATATATCAGAATAGAAGTGATCAGAGGAAGCTGGTGCTGAAAGACAAGCTTCAGAAGATCAAGTGTGAAAAGGGCAACACGATCTCTACGTATCTGAACAAGCTCACCACATGCAGGGATGAGCTTGGAAGTGTAGGAATCATGATAGTTGATGATGACATGGTTAGTCTTGCACTCGTCAGTCTTCTTAAGAGCTGGCATAGCTACGACGACTCATTTAATGGAAGAGAGAAACTACCAGATTGGGAACGACTTTGGTCGGATTTGATGCAGGATGAGATAAGAAGAAGCACTAGAGATGGTTCTTCATACATGGAGGATGAAGAAAATTGTGCCTTAGCGAGTGAGCCGAAGAAGGGGAAGGAGAATGTTTCTCATTCCGAATCCAGTTCCTCCCATGGTGGGAAGAAGTTTGACAAATCGAAGGTGCGATGCTTTTATTGTCATGAGGTGGGCCATTTTGCTACAAATTTTCCACTAAGGAAATCCAAGAAGGGATCCATGGAAGGATCAGAAGGTGAAGCACTGGCCTCACAATTCGAGTTGGATTTCACACTGTTCGCATGCATGGTTCCATCCATGGTGGGAAATGGTTGGTTTCTTGACAGTGAAGCTTCTTTCCACATGATCGACGACAAGAGTTTGTTCAGTACCTTAGAGGAGAAAGATCTCCAGATACTCATAGCGATGCTTAATGATGAAAAGTATAGTGTCTCAGGTGTAGGCATGATTATTTTTCAAAGGGAGCATGGAGCTCACCTTACCTTGACTGATGTCAAGTATGTATTAGGACTAAAGAGAAACTTGGTGTCAATCGTGATGCTGGAAGACAGAGGCTATGATGTAGTCTTCAGTAAGGGAAAGGTTTTCCTTAGACACATCATCACTAGACAGGTGAAGTAGATCGGTTCACATGTCAAGGACCTGTATGCTCTTGAGGTTCAAGATGCATGCAAAGCCTTGAGGAGCAAGGAAACTGATGGAGACTTGGTGGTTGAGAGGGAGGGTACATTACCTCTCAACATGCAGTGCCAGAAGAAGTCTCAGATGATTGTGGAGGAGCCACAATTGGCGAAGCAACTTTAGGAGGTTGTGGAGCAGCCACAACTAGAGAAGTTGAGAGGAAATCGAGTAGAGACATCTACTCATGCAAAGACCTCCAGTAGGGGGGAACTTCGAGCCAAGTGAGTAGAGGGATCACATGCATCCATACTTCCAGGTAGGAGGTGGGGCGATGTGGAGTGACAGTCCCAAGAAAGCTAGAATAGGGGCAGGATCATTGAGGTATCCAACCTCTTTGATTAGACCTTGCTATGGGAGCCCTGACGAGGAGTAGCAGGATTGGCTGAGTGGGCACAGTTAAATGCAGATGGAGCAGCAGAGAGAGCTACAGTGTAGGAGTCCCAAGACTGTGTAGAGCTAGCAAGTTGCAGCAATGCGAGAGAAACAAGAGTGTTGCACCAGTGCAGGATGGCACAGAGAGGTGTGCAATGGTGTGAGATGCATGGAGTGTTACAGTAGCTCAGAGGTTAGAGAGGGAGCACTTGTCAGTGGCAAGTAGAGCTTCAGCATCAGAGTATGGTTCTAGCCCAACAGAGAGGTCAGTGGGGAGTTTTTTGTTCCAAGAGTTGCTAGAGCAACCACACTTGATAGAAGTGTTGCATGCAGAACATTCCAGAGGTACAGGATCGGGTTCGAGTTGATTTCCTTTCTTGTTGAGAGGGAGTGTTGAAAATAGCAACAAGAAATGCTAAAAATAGAAGTGCTAAAAGTAGCACTTCTATAAATAGCAGTTTGGGTACTAGTGCTGGATTGGGCAACAGGGAATGAAAAATGGAAGTGCTAAAAATAGAATTTCTATTTTTAGCAGTTCAGGATGGATTCCTATTTTAGTCAGTCCCTGGACTAAAAATAGGAAGTAAAGTTCGAATTTGAACTTAATAGGTGTTTGAAAATAAATTAATTAATTCTCCATGAGTTAATTAGTTGTGAAAAGTCGAACATGAAGTCTATGCGAGGACATGCAACAGTTTCTCTATTAATTAAGGAATTTGTCCATCAGTTAAAGAGATAAGGATGAGTTCTAATTTGAGTAGTAATTAGTTGGCTCAGTTAAAAGAGTCAAGTCCAATCAGCTTGATTTAAATAGTTTTTTTAAATTAATGTGAGTTTAGTTAGTTAATGCATGTTTGCATATAACTGTTGCACTTTAGATAACTGAAGATTCTCTCATGAATAACTCATGCATGTCAGTTCAGACAGAGACCCAGTTGAGATCAGAGAAGGGACAGTGTATTATCAGTTGGATGAATACTTTTCCTATAAAGGAAGCTGATCTATGATGAGGATTTATCTCCTTCAGGACTGCGTAGTTGGATCAGAGGTTAGTGAGTGTGTGAAGAGGCCAATTCACACAAGTGGTTGCATTGGACCCCAATCAAAATTGCACAAAGAAATAGGAGGCTTGGAGGGAATAACAGAGGTTAGATAGAGGCCTTTGAATGTCTATGAGCAGCAAAGGTATTGCAGAGAGAGCAGGATAGATTTTGAGTTGATTCTTTTTGTAATATTAGCTATATTTCCACTTGTATGATAATACGGAGTTGGGGTTTTAGGCTGAGGCTTTCCCCTAGTTATATCTTCTATGTTATGTGTGATTGATTCTTCTTATCAGTTATATGTGTTCTTATTGATGTTTCTCATGTTTGATTAAGCTTCCACTAAATTGGTTGTAGAAGTAGATCAAGTATTTTGCTTTAGTCTATTGCATTATCAGGTGATCTACAGGTGGGAATTTCTACAACATTACGTCCTTGGTTTCGGCTATGGTGTATGCTGTGGTTCATAGATACTTGGTAAACCCTCTTGCCTACTATAACCCTTTTTTATTTATTTGTTTTTTTGAGTTATAAAATTAACTACCAACGATAATATGTCAAACCCATGCAGTTGCTTCTTTACCTCACATTGAGTAATTCCTTGTAAATTTTAATTTTTAAAAGCCCCCAACGAAATCATCTCTTCTCCTTTTGCTTTTTCAAAGAAATTCATCATGGTTGAACCATTTCATTCACCTCACCGTTCCACTTCATCATCTCATACTAAAGGGTCATCACAAGGAGTTCATCCTGAACTTTCATAGTCACTTGAAGCTCAAGGATTTGAACTTGGAATTGTTCCAAGTATCCAACCCCCCACTTCTCGTCCCCCAACTCAAGACTCATTGTTGTCTTAGGACTCTAATCTAGAAACCCTAGAGAGTCCATAGAGGTTTGTTTTATACCCTTCGAATCCAATTTTTTATCCATTGGTGATATCTCCTCAACAACCTTATAGTCCATATTCTCAACCTAGGGTTCCTTTGGATTTATCTCCATGACCATCTCAGATTTCAACTCACCAACTATTTCCACCTATGGCTTCAAAAGGTAAGTTTCCAACCTCTCCTCGAGGTCCCCCGGAATTCTCAGCTACTCACACTCCTAGTGTTCACAATGATTCTAAAAATGACTTTCTACAAGAATTTTTTCCTTATCTAAGAAGATTTCCATCTCAACCACCTCCTGAAAATAGTGGGCCTATGCTTCCACATGGTTATACGACCTTGTCTCAACTAGTTTCAAGAACTCCCAATTCTTCTTTGTTATACCAAAATCCAATTTGGTAATCAAATGCTATGCCTACTTATGGTCTTTTTATTCCTAATGTGACCTCTCATATCCCTGTGAAAATTGTTGTTACTTTAGTTCTGATTCAACTGACTATTCTGACACAATAGTTACCTTCATTTCAACCTACAATACCCATGCAACTGCCAGTTTTGGTTAATGCATCTATAAGTTCCTCAATTCCCCCATCAAGTGGAGAAAATGTGCCAGCACCTCATTCATAGCATTGGGGGAAATTTCCAAATATCCCTCTTGTCTCAAGTGGAACCCATGTGAGTGGATCACAACCTCACATGGTTGGAGTGAGTCAACCTCTTAGTGGTATTCCTAATTAGTTGAATCATATATTCCATTTGGAGCAAGTAATATCTAGTATCAATAGCCTTATGTTCCATATGGTTCACAAGCACTTCAAAATCCACCTTATATTCCACAAGTAGGTCCTCATATTCAACCTTGTCAAAATCCTATTCCCGATGCATATCGTCAATTCCCAATTAGAACTTATCAGTACCAACAAGGAATTCCTCAAGGAACTATTTAACAATAACCTTTATAAAAGCAGGGACAACCTTTGCAACAAGAGGGGCAACCTTTGTAGCAATTTCAACAACCTTTGCAGGAACAAACACAGTTTTTCCAACAACCGAATCAACCCTTGTATCTGCAAGGTCAATCATTGTAGTGTCAAGGTCAACTGTTACAGTGTCAAGGTCAACCATTGCAGCAACAAAACCAACCTTTATATCAACAAGGTCAAACCTTGCAAGCACAAGGCCAACCCATGCAGCAACAGGGTTAGCCGTTGTATCACCAGAGTCAGAAATTGCAACAACAACCGTATAATCCATATGCCGCACAAAATTTTTATCCACCTTATGGTTATCAACAGCCTATGGTAGGTCAGTATCGACCTTACCCTGGTCAAAACCCACCTTTGTGGGGACAAAATCCACCTTATGGTCAGGGTACCCCTCAGTGGGGCAAAATCAAGTTCCTTATGGTCAAAATACGCCACTTTCGGGGAAATACCCTTATCAACAAGGTGAACTGGGCCTTATCAAAGGTCTTACATGCCTTTCAACCTACAATCTCCATTTCTATCGACATTGGAACTGCCAGATGTCTCAAGGCTCACTAATTATCCAATACTTCATTCGCCTTATTTGCCTCTGGTTCCCACTAAGATTCCTAGCAATTTCCCAAAATTTGAAGGAAAAGCTAAAGAAGGCCCTTAGGCCCATGTGACAACTTATCACTTATGGTTTTCTTCCAATTCCTACATTGATGACGTTGTTCGTCTATGTCTCTTTCAGCGAACCTTGACAGGTGTTGCTGCGGAATGGTACATTTAGTTACCTCAAGGTACCTATTTAGACTTCAATCCTTTGGCAATGGCCTTCCTCACTCACTTCCAGCTACCAGTTCATTATGAAACTAGTACCCATTTGCTTACATCTCTAAAACAGGATGCTACCCACATCTTCAATAGCATCCATGAATGGAGAAGTCGACGTCGCCTCATCAAGTTTGAAATACCTGATGAGTTTTTAACTGAATGGTTTACCAAATAATTCGTCAACAAAATTGCTACAAACATAACAATGGGAGGTTTTGTTACTAAACATCAAGCCCTCACTGGTGCTCAATATTTAGATTTGGTAGATTCCCAATCCAACACGTTATATGAGATCTTTCCTGATGCTCTGAGGCCATCTTCAGATCCAGCATCTTCGAAGTCTTCAGACGTACAACCTGTCGATGGTATTATTGGATCAATATCTCAAACTTCCAATAAAGCTTCTTAGAAGCAAAAATCTATCTCGAATACTACATCCAATCCTCCTTCAAAACCCTCTTTGAATCCTGGTAAAAACCTCTGAGGTTAATGTCATTCAATCTATCACGGCAGATAAAGTGTCAAAGGTAAAGGGAAAGAAAAATCTGATACCCCAAAACAGGATCCTCCTAAGCCATCTGCTCATGATGTCTCCAAACATAAGCCTTAGTATTCTTGCCTCATTTGTGAGGAAGATCATTATGCCAAGGATTCTCCCTGTTGTGCGAAAGTTAGTCACTTATTGAAAGGGACTCTGGTTGTACTGAAAGATCCATTTCCATCAAAGCAGACCCAATTGGTAGAACACCCACAATCCTATGTGTTAGGTCCCTACACTACTAGTGTAACCCTTATTGTTATTAGTACAACCCCCTTATTATATTTTTGTGCCCATGTAGTCCCCATATTGTTATTATTGTGCCTCATAGAAGCCCACTATTGTTATTATTGTGCCTTACATTATTATTGTTATGTCGGCTTGATTATATTATGGCCCCTTAGACTCCTATATATAGAAAGGAGGTCTTGTCATTTGTATCATCTAAGAATTGTTCATTCGTGTAATGTAAAGGAGGTTTCCCCCTCGAAGAGGCAATTCTAAGGCATTGATCTATCCTTTCTATCTTTTTTTGAGCTGGTTTCATAACATTTGGTATTAGAGCTTTGTATTTTAGTGATTCGTTGCTCTAAACAGGTCAACGTGGAATTTTCGCTATAACATTTTCACTACAAAGTTTCAAAAGCTAAAAACAAAACCCATTTGAGAGGGAATCGATCTAAACCTCGTGCTCGAATTTCAGATCTTGTCTCGCTAAATTTTCGAAGATATGATCTGAGGAAGTTAGGGTTTTTGAAAGCTCCAGAATTTCATCTAAAACAAGTCATTGTGGAATTTTCACTATAATGTTTTTTCTACGAAGGTTCAGACTCTGAAATTAAAACCCATTTGAGTCGAAACCTTGGTAAAGCTCAGGTTTGGATTTCCGATCTTGTCTCGCTATATTTTTGGATATTTAATCTGAGGAAGTTAGGGTTTTTGCAGACTCCCGAATTACATTATAAATAGGTGACCTTGGGAAAATTGTCATAACTCTCTCTCTCTCTCTGAGCATCAAATTGAAATCTCATAAGAAGTTATATAAAGAGCACAGACTGTAGTTTTCTATGTATATTTTCATATCTGAAGGTTGAAACAGTGACATGTGGCACATCATACAAGTTCACTCTACTGAAAAATTATATAATCAGGTCATCTTAGGAAATTGTGCATAAATCTTTCATGGAGAATCTAATTTTGATCAGACTAGTGGAATTAGAAAGAGAACACAGAGGGCTACTGCAAGTCATAATTTCAGCGTTGGGAGATTTGAAATTACAGAGTTACAGTCATTTCAAGATCGAGCTCCTAAAATCAAGAAAAATCAAGATGGGGAAGTTTGATGGCAAGGGTCCGGTAAATTGGATACTGCAGATGGAGAAATATTTTTATCTACATGGTGTACGACTATTACAAAAGGTATGTATTTCATCTTCATATTTAGAACCGGATCAATTTTTATGGTATAAAGGGCTTTGTTCTCGTAAATCACTTGTTATGTGGTCAATTTTCACAGAGGAAATGATAGCACATTATGAGGATACAAAGAGAAACTCCTTCTTTATCCAATTGATAAATCTCAAACAAAAGGGTTCAATGGTAGAGCACATTGAGGACTTTAAAAAATTGAACATAAGGGTAAATGATATTCCAGAGAAGTAGAGGATTGATGTCTTCATAGGGACTTTAACAGATAACATCCAACATGAGGTTCGCCTTTCGGAACCTGATTCATTGGAGAAGGCATACAGGTTGGCAAGAAAAGTGGAAAGAAAAATTATGGCAATGAGGAAGTCTACCCCTCACAGCTATAAAGACGGAAGTGTTGTTTCTCCTAGCCTTCACAAGCTACAAGGTTGGAACCACAACAATTTCAAGAAAAAATAGCAAAAGGGCTTTGTTACAATTGTGATAGCAAATACATTAAAGGTCATAAGTGTGCTCAGAAGAAATTATTTACAAAGAATGTGAAGAGGAGGAAGAAAAGGATCAAGAAACATCAAAAGAATAGGATATACACTGGGAACCAACCCTAGAGAAAGAACAAATGAATCCAACCATATCTTATACTACATTGGCCGGAATTACCACTCCTCGAACTCTCAAGATAGAAGGAAATATCAAGAAGAAGAAGGTTCAAGCAGTGAAATATCAAGAAGAAAATGATCAAGAAACGTCAAAAGAAAAGGATAGTCACTAGGAACCAACCTCAAAGAAAGAAGAAATGAATCTAACCATATATTGTAACGAATTGGCAAGAATTACCACTCCTCAAACTCTTAAGATAGAAGGACATATCAAGAAGAAAAATGTTCAAGAAGTGAAAGATCACATCGAGCATCAAGAAATGAATCCAACCATATCTTGTAATCCATTGACAGAAATTACCACTCCTCAAACTCTCAAGATAGAAGGACATATCAAGAAGAAAAAGGTTCAAGCAGTGAAAGATCACATCGGGCATCAACAACAAGTTCTCCAACATTTAAAGGATAATGCCACTTTGGTGCATAATCGAATGAAACAACAAGTAGATCAACATTGCAGTGAAAGACGTTTTGATGTAGGCGATTGGGTATTTTTACGACTACATCCATACAAACAAATGTCCCTCAAACAAGCTATTTATGAGAAGAAAATTTTGGCAATAATACATGCACTTAGGAAATGGTAACCTTACCTAATGGGAAGACACTTCAAGGTAAAAACATATCATAATAGTTTTAAATACTTTTTAGAACAAAGATTATCTTCAAAAGAACAAAAAAAATGGGCCACAAATATGTTGGGTTATGACTTTGAAATCATCTACAAAAAAGGGAAGCAAAATGTTGTTGTAGATGCACTCTCAAGAAAGGATGAGGATGTGGAAGCATTGTTTTGTGCTATTTATAT